>ONZH01009866.1:0-13445 GCA_900303285.1 Rhinella marina | reverse complement strand
ACCTCCAGACTTGCGAACATCTAGGCCTCGGCACGGGAGCTTGACTCCGTGAAACAGTTGCTGATCTACCTGCTCTGGCCCTGCTTCTCCCTCTGGCCACCCCACTGCCTCCTCCAACCTGTTCTGGTGCTGCACTTGCCTCCCCCTCAGAAGCACTGTCTTGAGGTGGATTACCAACCCAGCTCGGTCAGTCACCTCATCATCCACCAGCTCTTCCTCCGATTCCTCACTCTGCTCCCCCCTCGGACTTACTGCCCTGACAACAACGTCTCATCATCATCATCATCCGACACCTCTTGACACACTACTTGCACTAAGTCCACACTCTCATCACCCACTGACCTCGAAAGTTTGAAATTTTGGCCATCGGGACAGAGCAACTGCTCCGGTTGCTGCTGAGCAGTGGTTTTTGACTCTGGGAAGGGTCCTGAAAAGAGCTCCTGGGAGTATGCCGGATCTAAATCCATATTTTCCATGGGAGGGCCAGGCTGGGGGGAAGGAGGTTGAGCTGGAGGAGCCAGAGGTCTACTCCCTTGGCTAGTGTGGGTGGACTGCGTGGAAGACTGGGTGGTGGATAAATTACTGGACACATTATCTGCTATCCACGTCATCACCTGTTCGCACTGTTGTGGTTTCGCTAGGGAGCGAACCTCTGCGGCGTTCCACTGCTCCCTCATCAGCAGATACTGTGTCACCCTGCCCAGGACCATGACCTCTGCCCCCCTACATCACTTGGACGCCCACGTCCTCATCCTCGACCCATAGCCCTTGGGTTCAACATTTTGTGTATTCACTAAACTGTAGAATTAATATCTGAGGCCAAAACCATTTTCAGTAGACTGTAGAATTACTATCTGAGGCCAAAAACGTATTCTCTAGACTGCGGCTAGTGTACCGCAGACCACACAATTTTTCACTGGACTGTATTAAATGTATCTGAGAAAAAAAACGTATTCTCTAGACTGCTGCTAGTGTACCGCACAACACAGAATTTTTCACTGGACTGTATTAAATGGATCTGAGAGAAAAAACGTATTCTCTAGACTGCTGCTAGTGTATCGCACAACACAGAATTTTTCACTGGACTGTATTAAATGTATCTGAGAGAAAAAAACGTATTCTTTAGACTGCTGCTAGTGTACCACACAACGCAGAATTTTTCACTGGACTGTATTAAATGGATCTGAGAGAAAAAACGTAGTCTTTAGACTGCGGCTATTGTACCGTAAACCACTCACTGCACTGTAGGATATATAACTGACAAAACGTATATTTTCTAGACTCCAGCTAATGTGCAGCACACGACAGAATTTTGCACCGCACTGTAGTATATATGACTGAGAGAAAAAACGTATATTTTCTAGACTGTGGCTACTGTACCGCACACCACAGAATTGTTCACTGGACTGTAGTCACCGCCATGCTGTGTCTGGCTAAATTTTTGGGTGGTTCAGCTGCTATCTTAGTCTAACCAAGCCACTCTGGGGTTCACCGCCATACTGTAAACTGCAATCTCATTTTTAACAAGTCATCCTGGGGTTCACTCCCATGCTGTAAACTGCAATCTCAGTCAAACTTTGTAATTTAGGGGTTCACTACCAAGGTGTGCTAGACTACAATTTTAGCGGGTTCACCTGCAATCTCAGTCACAGACTGTCATTCAGGGGTGCACCACCATGCTTTTTTAAACCATTTGTTTCTAAGGGTCACCTCCAGGCTCTCACCCACGATTTTTTCAAGGCTCGCCACTACACTGTCGGCCAAAATTGTCTTGAGGGTCACCGGCAGCCTCCCCCCCACAACTTCAAGGAGGGTTACTACCAGGCCCTGGCACACAAACATTGTCTTGAGGGGCACTAAAAGGCTCTGCACCCACCCACGTGTGGAGACTAATAGGTGGGTGCAGTGTGCATCTTAGCCCTCCTGGAATTAGGAAAGCTGGGCACTGTGCTTGTAGGTCTTTGTGTCTGCCGTGGACAGGGTGGGTGGGTGGTGGGTGCGTGTTTGCCCATCTGGGATGTGGAGAGCTGGGCACTGTGCTGGGAGAACTTTGTGTATGCTGTGGACTACTGGGTGGGTGCGGGGAGGGAGACGCTTATGCCTGTATCGTGGGGTGGGGGATAGGACAGCAGTGCCAGCATGGGCAGTGATGTCACCCACAGGTGATGGACCTTCGTTGACCTAGTTGGGTGCTTTACTAACATGTGATGGGCATGTGCCTTGCCCATCTTGGTCTGGTTCAGCACAATTGTCTTGAGGGTCACCACCAGGCTGTTGTCCAGAATTTGGCGTAATGGTACAATTAGGCAGCCTCAGAGGCATCCATGCATGCTGCCCCTGCTGTTTCCTTTCCATTTCTGTGGTGTTTCCATCATTTTCTGAGGTTTCCAGGTTTTCACGCAACCTTCCCTGTGCAGAGCTTTGGTCCCCTGCAAAAAATGCTTGAGTCTCCCATTGACTTCAATGGGGTTCGTTATTCAAAACGAGCACTCGAGCATCCGGAAAAATTCAACTCGAATAACGAGCACCCGAGCATTTTAGTGCTCACTCATCTCTAGTCCTGACATACTCTCATACAACGCTGATATTACAGTGGTGTATGGGAGTAGGGATCTCACTGGGGCTGCAGTGTGCCATGTACAGCACACATCACTGCTCCTGCCTGTCTGCTTTGGTAAAGCTGGGCATAGATGGGCTATGTCAGACTTTGGCAGAGTGGGCAAAGAGCGCCATATGTATGCAAGCACAGCTGAGCGAGTGCAGGGAAGGGTTCACATATAGATCCCTCCTCCTGCTCCCATTGTGCTGAAGCCTGACACAGCTCATCCCCCCACATCTGAACTCTTTTTGCTGCCGATGCGTAGTGAGTTATCAGCTATATGTGTATGTGCTTCTCCCTTCTCCACTGGGACACTGGGCTAAACTGAGCATTTCTTCTGCTTATACGGTATGTTTAAAGGGGATCTGTCAGCAGATTTGTACCTACAAAACTGGCAGATCTGTTGCATGTGCTCTTTGCAGATGAGGGTATTTGTGTTGGCCCTATGTCCATATATGCCCACATTGCTAAGAAAAATTATGTTTTAATAAATGTGAATGAGCCTATAGGAGCAATGGGGACATTGCCATTTTCCTTGTTTCTGAGCTTTCTATGTAACTGCCTTGACCCTGCACTTTGATTGACAGAGGTAGACACTGAAAACATTATCAAACCTAGCTCTGTCAATGAAAGTGGATAAGGCGCCAAAGTTGAAGAGAAAGCTGAGAATCTAGGAGTGGCTATGCCGCAATTGCTCCTATAGGCTTATTTGCATATATCATAACATAATTTTTCTCAGCAATGTGGGCACTTATGAACATGGCACCAACACAGATACCCTCATCTGCCAAGAGCACATGCAAGAGGTCTTCCAGTTTCATAGGTACAAATCTGCTTACAGATGCCCTTTAAAGACTTTTGCGCTTATTTAGTGGGAAAGTGTCATACAGTCTTTTATGTGTATTTTTTATTTGGGTTTTAAGAATTTTGATCAGGGAAAGCTTTGAGGGATTGAGGGGCCGTCACACATTGTGTGTTGGTAGCTAGTAAGAGCATTGCATATTACTGCAAGATAGCAGGTAGTTACAGCAAAAGCAATGCTACAATAATGCAGTTTTTATACACATAGTTTGTTAGTAAACATGTTACATATTGCTGCAAGATAATGAGTAGTTACAGCAGAAGCAATACTGCAATAATGCCATTTTTATACCTTGGTTTGTTATTAAATGCATTGCACATTGTTGCAAAATAGCGATTAGTTACATCAAAACCAATACTGCAATTATGTCATTTTTATGCTCATATGTGTTTTAGAGAACACATTACTGCATTGGACCGTGTAGTTAAAAGACATTTCACTACAAAAATTGAATAGTTATATCCGTGATATTGAACACATAGTTCAGACATTTTACTGCAAACATTGCATTGTTATATCTGTGTTAGTGAACGCATTACAGATATTTTACTATCAAAATTACATTGTTTTACCAATAATATTGCACGTATACTTCAAAGACATATTACCACAAACATTACATTGTTATATCCATTTTAGCAAGCGCACTACTGCATCAGACTGTCGTTCAATGGAAGTTTACAAAAATCTAGTATATGTAGTATATGTATGGCACTAGAGCGAAGTGCAAACATGGCGCCGACTCACGCATGCAGTGGGCATAATGGCCAGCAGGTCTCTGCTGTTTCAAACAGCATAGACCTGCGGCTAATGACCGCGACTGGCAATAATGCTGTTCACAGTCATTGTCAAGTGTGATTATGGCATCTAATGGTTGAAAAACCTTGAAGCTGGCGAGTCCGGGCTTCTTACCAGCATCCTCTGCGGCTAATGAGGATGCCGTTAATTGGATTCAATACTCTGGATCTCTCTGAAGAGACCCAAGGTATTGAAGCTGCAATTCTTATTTTGGCCAACAGGTGGTAGACCAACAGAAGAAATTAGCAATTCTCCTCTCATCATGGGTCTATTTGTCTATTTGTAGGCTCAAGTATGATTTTCTGTTAAAAATATATATAAAAAAATCAAATCACCCCCTTTGCTTCTCTTACCCAAAAAATTGTAATAAAATGTGATCAAAAAGTGGCACACACTTAAAGTGTGAACATGAAGTTTCTGATCATTTGAATTCCATTTTGTATCTGATCAGTTAAAGTGTTGATTTAAGACCTGTGAATGCAGGTGCAAGGAGTAAGGTTTTGTCTACATATTTTCTCAAGGTTGTTTTGAGATTCTGACTCGCTGCGGACCTGGGAACTGGCCGCTCCAAGGTCTGCGGTGAGAGCAGATGAACAACACGTACACAGTGAAAATTATACAGCGCATGTGCTGGCTACGTTCCACTAGGGAATGGAGATCTTTGTTTAATTGGTATATAGCTGTAACCCTTCAAGAAATAAGTCCTACGGGGGGACGCCTCGTGTAGGGACCGGTGTTTTCCCGATCGAGACTCTGACTGCTTTCGCTGAAAGGGCTTCCCTGCTGATGTCACTGTCAGATGATGATAACTCAATTGGTGATGTATGTACCTTCATACTGGATGTAGTCAGGACTCCAGATGAAGTGTTGATATAATTGTGTATTATGTTCTTTATTCTTTGTGTATAGATAAGTGCAAAAGAAGGACATCATATCACTATATGTACATACTAATTGTATTTAAGAAAATCATATTATAAACTTTCCTTTAAAGTGTAGCTGTAGTTCAGTTAAGATGCTCTCTTTAAAGAGTATCCGAACCTGAAGTCTTGCTCTTATCAGCAAAACAACACTCCAAAATGGTATCAATAAAAACTACAGGTTGTCCCACAAGAAATAAACCCCAACTCAGTTCAGTAGAAAGTAAAAAAAAGTTATGGGGATCAGAATATGGTGATGCAAAAAAAATGCAACAGAAGAAATTAGCAATTCTCCTCTCATCATGGGTCTATTTAAGAAAAATAAACGTTTTTTGTAGGCTCAAATATGATCTTCAAAACCATAAAAAGGAAAAACTGTTAAAAATATGTCAAAAATTTTTAAAAATATAAAAGTTTAAATCACCCCCTTTCGCTTCTCTTACCCACAAAATTGTAATAAAATGTGAAAAGTTGCACACACTCCAAAATGGTATCAATAAAAACTACAGATTGTCCCGCAAAACATGAACCCCCACTCAGTTCAGTAGAAACTAAAAAAAAGTTATGGAGATCAGAATATGGTGATGCAAAAAAAAAACAAAAAAAAAAAAACATTTTTTTTCAAAGTTAAAATTTTTAAAACTTGTAAAACGGTGGAGGGATTACGTTTTTTTTTCCCCAATTCCACCCCATTTGGAATTTTTTCCCCACTTCCCACTACATTGTATGCTATATTAAATGGTGGCATTAGAAAGTATAACTTGTCCCACAAAAAATAAGCCCTCATACAGCTTTGTAAATGGACAAATGAAAAAGTTATGGCTCAAGGAAGATATGGAAGAAAAATGAAACCATTAAAATGAAAATACCTCCAGTATCATAAGGGTTAAAGATATTTTACTGCAAACATTACATTGTTAAATCCATTTTGGCAAGTTCATTACTGCATCAGGCAGTGTAGTTCAAAAACAAATTTTACTACAAAAATTGCATTTTTATATCTGTGATATTGAGTGCATAATTTAAGGACATTTTTATAACAAATATTATACTGTTATATCCGTATTGTTGAATGCATTACTGCATCAGACTGTGTAGTTCAAGGACATTTTACTACAAAAATTGCAATCTTAAACCCGTGCTATTCAAAGCATAGTTCAAAGATATTTTACTACAAATATTATTGTTATATCTATGTTACTGAATGCATTATTGCAATAGACCATGTAGTTAAAACACATTAAATAACAAGTGTGAAGTGTGTTTGAAGAAGGAGAGGGTCATTTTAAATTATACCTGAGTTTATTTTAAAAAAGTTTATATAATTACTGTGCTTCTTTGTATAATCATAACTGTGAAGGATGTAAAGGAACAGTTATGTTTGGGCTTCTGTTTTATTTTTTCAAGCCATGTTATTCCCGGTTTTAGCTGTAAAGCTAGATGCATTTCACTTGTCTCCTTTCTGTCTGCACTGTACCACTATGATATCCTTTTTCTTACTTCTCATTTTTTTTCAGCACTTGAGCTTAAGAACAGATAAGGAGAAATAAATCACACAGTGATTATTTGTATTCATAGTTACTTTGTCTAATAAACTTTAGATTTTATTGTAATTTTTTTGTTTCTTGAGTGTTTTTCTTGTTTCCCTGTCATAGGTGATCAAGAGTGTAGGTTATATCGAAATGTGCCTGACCTGAGCCATGGAAGTATCTCCTGTCTGGCAGTTTTTCACTACAGTGCCAGAAGATCAAAGTATTACCGTTTCAAATATCTGCAACAAATAAAATAAGCCATTGGCATTCAAGCACAGACACCATGGTTTTATTGATCCACATGAAGCAGCATCACCAGTTACTGTGGGAAAACAGAAGTGACCACCATCTAGCGCAACAAGGGTGTCCTCTTTCTCCTCATCTCCTTTGTGATAGCCAAGCCACATCTACGTGCAGTACAGTGTCCTTGCCATTGTTATTATCACTTACTGCTTCTCCTGCTCAGACTTCTCCTCCTCTTTCTGCTCTGCCCTTTCATCACCCATTAATAACAGAATGTGTGGCCAGGTAGCAACTCTACACACTCAGAAATGCCGGTGTGCAAGCTTATCTCCCAACTGGCCAAACTGCTGGCAGTGAAGTCACTGCTGTACAACTTTGTGAATTCGGCTCCCTTTAGGGAGCTGTTAGTGTGCGCTAAGCCTCTCTGGAAGATACCAAGCCGGCAATATTTCTCCCAAAAAGCTATTCCTGCCTTGTACAGCCATGTGATGGAAAACGTGGACCACTCTTTGCAATTCTCACTATGCAGCAAGGTGCACACCACCATGGACACCTGGAACAGCTGTTACAGGCAAGCCTGTGCCATTTTAAAAATAGACAAAACTAAGTCACTGATGATGCTATTGTACTTGTAATAAACGTCTGTTCATATCATCAGGAAAGTCCGGTCCTTCTTTGCTGTATGCTAGTGGGACACCTTCCCTGGACATGTGCACCACGTGCATACCGCAGTACCGACCCATATTCTTCTGTAAATTTATATCATGGCCCACTGATTCATTGTTTTTCACAGTGAGACAGCACTGTACCAAGAAGGCTGGGTCCTAATGACACCCCTACATTTGAGTAGGTCTGGTTCCCACACCGGGCGCTTATCTGACTCCTTCACGTCCTTCTCCATTGACATCCTTCTGTCCTCAATAGCAACTGGACAGAATATCTCTCCCACTTCCCCTCCCTATCACATATGTAAAGCGATAAGAACAGGTGGATGCACAATCCCAGATAATAGGACTTAATAATAAATTACCTGTGTTTATGTGTTTTGGGGTATACATCTTATGGATGTTTTATATTTAAATAAAGTTAATTTATTATTGCTATATAAAATATACAGAGAAAAAAATCGGGTTATATCTCTTACTGTGAGCACTGCTAGTCCTTCATGAAGCGGGTTCAATTCACACTAAGCAAGTAAAATAAAGTTAAGGGACTGCGCTGCTCTCTTGGAATCCACAAACAAAAGTTAAGTCAGATGCCAGATCCTTCCTCCAATTCTCCTTCCTTATGTCACCAAACACTGCTACTATGTCCTGGTGCAGTGCCACTCCACTGTTTTTTCACGTCCAATCCACTTGTAATAGCAGGAATAAAGGAGCAAGATAGTGAAGCTCCGTAGGCACTTTGGGCTGAAAGACGGATTTATTCTACTCGATAAAAAAAACAAAAAAACAAGGCATGCCAGATATAAATTTCAGTTTCCCAGAGTCCGCCTGACCTAGGTTTCATCCCTCCTTCTTCAGGGGTGTATGCCAGTTAGTCAGTGTGTATTTCCTTTTATCCGCACCTCCCCGGACACTGGGACCTATAGTTCCACTGCCCCGTACTAGGCTTTACCCACTGTCTCACAATGTTTATGAGTATATTTTTCAGTCACAGCTGATGCTTATCCAGACCTTGGACACCATGACCAAAGCGCATGGATCCAACACCAACCAGCATCAACCCCCTCACCACCTAGTCAGTGTCCTATGTACCCCAATGCTACCCCTAGGTTTCAGCTCGTCTCCCTGGGAATACCTCCCCCAATGCTAACTGTGCATTGGTGGATGTATTTCCATCAGACTACATGTGAGACCCCCTGTGGGGACGGAACCATTCTGTCTAGCTGTCACCATTCAAATAATGGGAGTAGTGGCTGGGAGAACAATTGCTTAATTTAGGCCCCCAAAGACAGTGATATGGATGGCTCTCAAGGGGAGCCTTAAGTTTTGTTTCTCTGCTCCAAATTAAAGTAATCCTAGGATATTAACATGCATGGAAGAAACAACACTGACACCTGGTAGGGTCAAAGTAGTTCTTGTTTATTAGAGGAGGGTATACAGTTTATATACAACACGGAGGGGCATTCCTCTCCTGAGGGTTAAACTATATTTTATTGGTTAGTAATGCAAAATAAAGTTTCACTTCTGTGCATCTAGTGCAGCTAAAGAATGTAAACTATAGATAAGAGCAGGAGTGGTCCCGGAGCCGTCGCCATCTTGTAATGGCTTCATGTCTTTCAGTCTTCATATCCATAACAGTCCCCTCTTTGAAGCCATTTCAAGCACAGTGTTGTCTTCCCCTAATCTAAATGGGCCTAATAATCTGTCCCATTGTGCCTGCGTCCTCTTCACCATTTAGGAGACAATCTATCCCTAATAGATAGACTCCCTCTTAATGGACTTGCACAAAGGAAAGTCAGATTCTAACTCTGGCCTTAACATGGGCTTCACTGGAACTGCATGGGGGACTGCTCCGCTGACATCCATCTGTGGTCTTCTCCTTCTTCAGCTCTGGGTCAGCAATCCTCCAGGCGCACGGGACCACACACACTAAGCTATTTTAAGCAAGGATTATGTGAATATGTGAATATGTGTTAAAGCTATACCTATCTACTTTAAGGTTAGTTGTCAGGCTTATCAACCGTTCAAACACAGAGCCCCAAGGAATCTATACTCCCACCTCATTACACTGTACTTGAGGGAGGGCTGGTGTCATCCAATGGCACATGAATCTCCTTCCTGATGTCATCATATGGTTCAGTCATGATCATCTCTGGAATGGAATTGTCCACTGCCTTTGTCAACAGTTTCCTGGCACAAGGGATTATACAAACAAACAGTTAGAGCAAGCATGATTAATATTATCAAGATGACAACCCATAACTGGGCCAGAGATTTCCTCCAATCTTTCATCTAGTCAAACCAGGCATCCCACGCATCACTAATGCCCGAATTCCTTTTCAGCTCCTCAGATAAAAATGTCCCTTCAGAGCATTCATTACTTGTACATCTGGTCCCAGGTTATCTGGAATGAGAGTGCAGCAAGTATCTCCTATCATCTTACATACTCCACCTTTCTCTGCCAGGAGCATGTCCAATGCTATTCTGTTCTGGAATTCCATAATACTTGTGGGACCTAACTGTTCCACAATCCCTTTCAGGGCATCTCTGGTGTAGCTCTCAAATTTCTGCTGATTATAATAAATGTAATTAATCCAATCTACATTTTTGTTGATGGTGACAATGGGAATAAGGGACTCAAATCCCACTGCCACTTTATCCCTTGCTTTGAACTCATTGGGGCCCCCCTTGGGACGCCTATGGCATCTATGTATACATGTGTGTCCAAGCTCCCAGTTGGCTTTGATTCCCTTTTTCTCCTGGTGGGGGCCACCTGATCTTCCCAGGACTGTCTGTGGGGGTTTTGGAGATGGTCAAGAGTCAGTTCCCAATCTGGTGGGTCGAAGATGCGGAAGGGCATGAGTATGAGAGCCAGGGCACACTGGCCATCCCACGTACCTTCCATCCTTGCCCTCAACTTCATATCAGCACACAACCATACCACATCCTCCAGAGCTTGAGACTGATTCACAACATATTTCTGATAATCTGCCCCAGTGGTATTTATGACTTCTCCACAGTATCCTTCAGGGGACTTTCCCATGTCCTTTCCCCCCTTTGCCTCTACCTCGAAATACATGTAGTTCCCCTTATAAATGATGATGTTGAGTTGGGTTTCAGTCTTCAACTTCTCGATTATTGTGAACATCAATACTGAGAATCTTTGGGCAATACTATCCCTGGGTCACTGGGCTGGAAGTATCGGACTGAAACAACTTTGTTCTTCCTTTTAACATTTTTTTTTATGGCCCAGAAACCTATTTTTACTATCTCATTTAAAATCTATATTCTTTGAGTCAGGATCAGCAGTCACACAAGGGGAACAAGAAACACCATCCTTTCAAGTCTCAAGACTCAGCACTTTCTTGCATTGACTGGTGTAGATCCAATTAGGCTTTCCTTTGAGCTTCACTGATATGCTTGTGGTCAATAACACTTGTAATGGACCATCAAGCCAGGGTTTGAGGACTTTTCTAACATGTCTTTTTACCACCCAATCTCCAGACACAAGTGGGTTGGTTCCTGGTACCTTATCCGGATCTGGAAGTGAAGCAAAAACTCGAGAATGTATTTTACGTAAAATGCTTGTGCAAACTGATCACATAATCTGTCAGACAATCATTTTGCATCTGGAGCTGCTGTGGGAAATACATTCCTGTTCACAGGGACTAAGGCCAGTCTTACGGGGTATATCTTACTAGAAAGAGGGCTAATGGCAGGCAGTCTGTCCATGGCTCACCAGTCTCTGACATGGCTTTTTGAATCTTTAACTTTAGTGTCCCGTTCAGGTTTTTTCCTACCCTATCGCTACTTTGTGGATGGTACGAAGTATGTAGGCCTGTTCTACACCAAGAATATCCAAAAATCCCAGACCTATGAATGGGCACACCTCAATACATATAGCAACCTATGAATGACAGTGTGACTTCCCAAAGTAATCAAATAAAGAATTAAAGGTAAAAATATAAATCTTTATTTAGCCAATTAAAAATATATATTGATAAAATGGAGGAATCCACATATTGGAGAGCAACAATAATCTAAAAAAAATGATAGCAGTAACCTAGGGATGAGCGAGCACTAAAATGCTCGGGTGCTCGTTATTCGAGTCAAATTTTTCCCGATGCTCGGGTGCTCGATTCAAATAACGAACCCCATTGAAGTCAATGGGAGACGTGAGCATTTTTTGCAAGGGACCAAGGCTCTGCCTAGGGAAGGCTGGGTGAAAACCTGGAAACCTCAGAAAATGATGGAAACACCACGGAAATGGACAGAAAATAGCAGGGGCAGCATGCATGGATGACTCTGAGGCTGACTAATCCCACCATTACCCCAAATTCTCGGGCAACAGCCTGGTGGTGACCCTCAAGGCAATTGTGCTCACCCAGACCATAAAAATTTATTGTGGCCCTGTATGGCTGTGACTACAGAGTGACCGAGTTACACTGCAGGAGCAGGCGAATCACATAAAAATTTATCGTAGCCCTGTATGGCTGTGACTACAGAGTGACCGAGTTACACTGCAGGAGCAGGCGAAGCACATAAAAATTTATCGTGGCCCTGTATGGCTGTGACTACAGAGTGACCGAGTTACAGTGCAAGAGCAAGCGAAGCACATAGAAAATTTATTGTGGCCCTGTATGGCTGTGACTACACAGTGACCAAGTTACAGTGCGGGAGCAGGCGAAGCACATAAAAATTTATTGTGGCCCTGTATGGCTGTGACTACAGAGTGACCGAGTTACAGTGCAGGAGCAGGCGAAGCACATAAAAATTTATCGTGGCCCTGTATGGCTGTGACTACAGAGTGACCGAGTTACAGTGCAGGAGCAGGCGAAGCACATAAAAATTTAGCGTGACCCTGTATGGCTGTGACTACAGAGTGACCGAGTTACAGTGCAGGAGCAGGCGAAGCACATAAAAATTTATCGTGGCCCTGTATGGCTGTGACTACAGAGTGACCGAGTTACAGTGCAGGAGCAGGCGAAGCACATAAAAATTTAGCGTGGCCCTGTATGGCTGTGACTACAGAGTGACCGAGTTACAGTGCAGGAGCAGGCGAAGCACATAAAAATTTATCGTGGCCCTGTATGGCTGTGACTACAGAGTGACCGAGTTACACTGTGCAGGAGCAGGCGAAGCACATAAAAATTTAGCGTGACCCTGTATGGCTGTGACTACAGAGTGACCGAGTTACAGTGCAGGAGCAGGCGAAGCACATAAAAATTTATCGTGGCCCTGTATGGCTGTGACTACAGAGTGACTGAGTTACACTGCAGGAGAAGCACATAAAAATTTATCGTGGCCCTGTATGGCTATGACTACAGAGTGACTGAGTTACACTGCAGGAGCAGGCGAAGCACATAAAAATTTTTCGTGGCCATGTATGGCAGCGGTGACAACAGAGTGATCGAGTTAGACTGAGGTAGCAGGTGAACCACCCAAAAATTTAGCCTGACACAGCATGGCGATGATACCACCAATGCCTTTGTCTGACTGAGATTGCAGTCAAATGGCTGTAGGTGAGCCTCCAAAAATTTTTTTTTGGATTGTCTGAAGTCGACCCTCCGAAAAAAAACATTTTTTTAGTGTCTGTGATTGACGATCCTGAAAAATTGTTTTAGAGTGTCTGTAGTTGACGCTCCTGAAAAATTGTTTTAGAATGTCTGTAGTTGAAGCTCCTAAAAAAAATTGTTTTAGAGTGTCTGTAGTTGACGCTCCTGAAAAATTGTTTTAGAGTGTCTGTAGTTGACTCTCCTGAAAAATTGTTTTAGAGTGTCTGTAGTTGACGCTCTGGAAAAATTGTTTGGAGAGAGGGCCTGTAGG
>ONZH01009865.1:0-89495 GCA_900303285.1 Rhinella marina | reverse complement strand
ATTGCATTACCCGGACTCCCCAATGCTAAAACTCTTGCACAAGTGTTTGTTGACAACATTGTGAAACTTCATGGCATTCCCACTGACGTGGTCTCTGATCGTGGGACTCAGTTTGTGTCCAGATTCTGGAGGGCGTTCTGTACTCGGCTCGGGGTACAACTGTCTTTCTCCTCTGCCTTTCATCCCCAGACGAATGGACAGACTGAGCGTACCAATCAGAATCTGGAGACTTATTTGAGATGCTTTGTCTCTGAGAACCAGGAAGAGTGGTCCTCGTTTTTGTCTCTGGCTGAGTTTGCCATAAATAATCGCAGACAGGACTCCACTGGTAAGTCACCATTTTTTGGTGCATATGGCTTTCACCCGCAGTTTGGCACATTTTCTGGTTCTGATACTTCTGGTATTCCTGAGGAAGAACGTTTTTCGTCATCATTGTCTTCCATATGGCGAAAAATTCAAAATAACTTGATAAATATGGGTAACAAGTACAAACGTGTGGCTGACAGGAGACGCATGAATGGTCCGGACCTAAATGTGGGTGATTCTGTGTGGCTGTCTACTAGGAACATTAAGTTGAAAGTTCCTTCTTGGAAGCTGGGTCCAAGATTTATTGGCCCATATAAAATCACGGCCATTATTAATCCTGTAGCATTTCGTCTTGAACTTCCTCAGGCCCTGAAAATACATAATGTGTTTCACAGATCTTTGTTGAAGAGGTATGTTGAACCTCTGGAGCCATCTCCCTTGCCACCCGTGCCTGTCTTGGTGGATGGTAATTTGGAATTTCAGATTGTCAAGATCATTGATTCTCGAGTTCTTCGTGGTACCCTTCAATATCTGGTTCATTGGAAGGGTTATGGTCCTGAGGAGAGGTCATGGGTACCGGCATCTGACGTGAATGCCGGTCGTTTGATAAAAGCCTTTCACAGGTGTCACCCTGATAAAGTTGGTCCTGGGTGCCCGGTGGTCACCCGTAAAAGGGGGGGTAATGTCACGAGTGGGCTTGCGCCTGGAATCAGACGCTCTGCGCGGCTTTCTAAGTGACATGTTTGACAGGCTTCCCTGTGGTTTGGGTGCTGTTCTCCACACCCCTTCCCCTCAGCTGTTGCCGCTTGGCAATTAGCTTTCTGCTATTTACCTCTTCCTCTCCCAGTATCCCTTGCGGGTTATATCTTCTACATCCCTGATTGAGAGTGGTGTGGATCTCGGCTGAGATCCAGTTGCTGAGTTCTACTTAAAGTTAAGTGTTTTCCCTTCCTTTGGTTATTCCCGTTTTGAGTCTCTTGTTCCTCCTTATGCTTGGAGGAACGGGTTACAGTACTATACTGGCGTATAAGACTACTTTTTAACCCCTTAAAATAATGGCTACAGTGGGGGGTCGTCTTATACGCCGGATATACGGGGGCCGCACTGTGTGAGGTGTTTTTTTTTTCCCCGTCAGCGCGTAGAGAGCCCTGCTCTTAGCATACTGAAGTAGCATACTATTCTCTATATTCTCAGGAGGATTTTGAAGGCTTTTAAAGGGAAACTGTCATGCCAGCAAGACCTGTTACAATATCGCAGCTTACAGTTATGATCACCAGGCACTTGCTCTCTTGTTTGTTTTGCAAAGTTTTAGCTTTACCGTACATGTTTGAAACAACCTTATGTTTATAAGTGACAGTTTTGCTGCTATATACAGTACCTGCATGTCATATGCATTTGAATTAAAATTAACATGTTGAAATCAAAGCAGACTTTTTTTCATTTGGGAGAGGGGTAGTCTTATACAGTGAGTATATACCAAATTCTATATTTTTAGGGCAGAAGTTGGGGGTCGTCTTATACGCCCAGTCGTCTTATACGCCGGCATATACGGTACTCTCTTGTGTCACTAGACTGCAGGGTGATCTAGGGTTTATCAAGATTAGGTTCCTGCGTATGGGCTTTCCTACCACCCGGGTTAGCTCATACTGGTAGCCAGCTAGGGCCTAGTCTTAGGGTCCCCTGCAGGAGGTGACCAGTTCCCTGGTTTTGTCTGTTCCCATCCTTCTTACGCTCGGTGTGGCCTTTCCCCCCACACCAGAGCGTGACAGGTGGGCTGATGTTAGGTCTGATGGGGGCACGGTGGGCTGATGTTAGGTCTGATGGGGGGGGCACAGGTTGGGGGCTGATGTTAGGTCTGATGGGGGCACGGTGGGCTGATGTTAGGTCTGATGGGGGCACGGTGGGCTGATGTTAGGTCTGATGGGGGCACGGTGGGCTGATGTTAGGTCTGATGGGGGCACGGTGGGCTGATGTTAGGTCTGATGGGGGCACGGTGGGCTGATGTTAGGTCTGATGGGGGCACGGTGGGCTGATGTTAGGTCTGATGGGGGCACGGTGGGCTGATGTTAGGTCTGATGGGGGCACGGTGGGCTGATGTTAGGTCTGATGGGGGCACGGTGGGCTGATGTTAGGTCTGATGGGGGCACGGTGGGCTGATGTTAGGTCTGATGGGGGCACGGTGGGGCTGATGTTAGGTCTGATGGGGGCACGGTGGGCTGATGTTAGGTCTGATGGGGGCACGGTGGGCTGATGTTAGGTCTGATGGGGGCACGGTGGGCTGATGTTAGGTCTGATGGGGGCACGGTGGGCTGATGTTAGGTCTGATGGGGCACGGTGGGCTGATGTTAGGTCGATGGGGTGGGCTGATCTGAGGCTGATGAGGTCTGATGGGGCACGGTGGGCTGATCTGAGGTCTGATGGGGCACGTGGGCTGATCTGAGGTCTGATGGGGGCACGGTGGGCTGATCTGAGGTCTGATGGGGGCACGGTGGGCTGATCTGAGGTCTGATGGGGGCACGGTGGGCTGATCTGAGGTCTGATGGGGGCACGGTGGGCTGATCTGAGGTCTGATGGGGGCACGGTGGGCTGATCTGAGGTCTGATGGGGCACGGTGGGCTGATCTGAGGTCTGATGGGGGCACGGGTGGGCTGATCTGAGGTCTGATGGGGGCACGGTGGGGCTGATCTGAGGTCTGATGGGGCACGGTGGGCTGATGTTAGGTCTGATGGGGGCACGGTGGGCTGATGTAGGTCTGATGGGGGCACGGTGGGCTGATGTTGAGGTCTGATGGGGCACGGTGGGCTGATGTTAGGTCTGATGGGCACGGTGGCTGATGTTAGGGCTGATGGGGGCACGGTGGGCTGATCTGAGGTCTGATGGGGGCACGGTGGGCTGATCTGAGGTCTGATGGGGGCACGGTGGGCTGATCTGAGGTCTGATGGGGGCACGGTGGGCTGATCTGAGGTCTGATGGGGGCACGGTGGGCTGATCTGAGGTCTGATGGGGGCACGGTGGGCTGATCTGAGGTCTGATGGGGCACGGTGGGCTGATCTGAGGTCTGATGGGGGCACGGTGGGCTGATCTGAGGTCTGATGGGGGCAGAGTGGGCTGATCTGAGGTCTGATGGGGGCAGGTGGGCTGATCTGAGGTCTGATGGGGGCACGGTGGGCTGATCTGAGGTCTGATGGGGGCACGGTGGGCTGATCTGAGGTCTGATGGGGGCACGGTGGGCTGATCTGAGTCTGATGGGGGCACGGTGGGCTGATCTGAGGTCTGATGGGCTTATGTGAGGTCTGATGGGGGCACGGTTGGCTGATGTGAGGTCTGATGGGGGCACGGTGGGCTGATCTGAAGTCTGATGCTGGCACACAGATTTTTTGTGTTTTATTTTTTCGGCGTGGTATCGAATGGTATCGAGTATCGAATACTTTTTCTTGGTATCAAAATCGAATCAAAATTTTGGTATCGTGACAACTCTAATTTTGCAAGCAAGTTCAGTCAGTTTTGTCTGCGACTGCATTCAGTTGTTCAGTTTTTCCGCGCGGGTGCAATGCGTTTTGATGCGTTTTTCACGCTTGTGATAAAAAACTGAAGGTTTACAAACAAAATCTCCTAGAAACCTTCAGTGAAAAACGCATTGCATCCGCATTTGCTTCAGGATGCAATGCGTTTTTCACTGAAGCCCCATTTACTTCTATGGGACCAGGGCTGCGTAAAAAACGCAGAATATAGAACATGCTGCGTTTTTTACGCAATGCAGAAATGATGCGTTAAAAAAACGCAGACCCATTGAAATGAATGGGTCAGGATCCAGTGCGGGTGCTATGCGTTCACGTCACGCATTGCACCCGCACGGAAAACTCGCTAGTGTGAAAGGGGCCTAATGCTTCTTTCCCACGAACGTACTTTATGCGGGACCAAGCCGCATATTGTGCGGCTCAGATCCGGACCCATTCATTTCTATGGGGCCGCAAAAGATGCGGACAGCACACCGTATGCTATCTGCATCTGATGCTCCGTGCCACGGCCCCGCAAAAAGAATAAAACATGCACATGGGCCGGTATCAGTGTTTTGCGGATCCGAAAACACAACATTCGCGTGAAAGAAGCCTAACTCTAATCTAATCTAGCCCTATTACACTAGCTACTACACTACTGAAGGAAGGGTGGTTGGAGGATGGGGTGTGTTTGGGGCACTCAGACAGGAGACCAGGGCAGCGCAGCTCTGATCTCCTGAAGTGACTGGACGATGGGGTGAGTCTGGGGCACTGTGGAGTGTGTGGGGGCACTTGTGGCACTCTGACAGGACTTAGCAACAATGCAGCTCCGATCTCCTGAACTGTAAACTGTCAGAATGAGGAGATCGGAGCTGCGCTGTGTGAAACTTCCCCACCGGCAAGCTGGACGCGCTGTGATTGGTCAGACAGTTCTGACTGACCAATCACGGCGATCGGGAGGCAGGGACCACTGTGATTGGACCACGGACGGGTGCACGGACAGCTCTGCTGTCAGTGACATCTGTTCAGATGCCGGTGTCACCGCAAGTATACTTGTGGTGACACTTTTATTTCATGATGTCAGTCACTAAGGGGTTAAATAATAACTATTTCATGAGGTATTACTATGGGGGAGATTAATCATCTTCCTTGTACCTAAAAGGTGGCATTAAAAAGTTGCAATCTATGCAATCTCTTTTTTTTTTTTTTTAAACGCATCTCTCGGATTTTACACTGCCCTTGCCACTTGTGTGGGAAGGGGGCGCAAGGCAGCCACCCCAACAAACATTTCTATTAATGCCAGTTTTCTGGCACAAATGAAGCCAGAAATCTATGGCAGCTCTGAGCTGTGGTAGATTTTTGTTTAAGCGCACAGACTGCAGGAGGAGGACAAGATGTACGCCTCATCATAAATTAGGCACATCCTATGGCAGCACAGGGGATATCAAGACTGGCATAGAAAATGTTGGCCTTGATGCATCTTCCCCTATCTGTCTTAAAAGCAGAGAAATTAAAATTTTGAAAAATTACAATTTTTTTTGGTAAATTTTGGATTTTTTTTAATAACTAAAGGTGAAACATATCAACTCAAATTTACCACTAACATTAAGCACAATGTGTCACGTCAGATTTGCAAAAATTGGTCTGGTCCTTAAAGGGAACCTGTCATCTCCGAAACCCCCCCTGAACTAGAGTAAGCGGTGTATAGTGTAAGTGATGCTGAATCCGATTATGTAAGTTTTATCTTCATACTCACTTCCATTCTGACACTGTGCTCCCACAAACCTGCAGTAAAATGCACTCACTGGACTCCGGTGCTCACTCACATAATGGAGAGGACTCAAAGAAGAGTCCAGTGAGTGCATTTTACTGCAGGTTTGTGGAAGCACAGTGTCAGAATGGAAGTGAGTATGAAGATAAAACTTACATAATCGGATTAAGCATCACTTACACTATACAACACTTACTCTAGTTCTGGAGGTGTTTCGGAGATGACAGGTTCCCTTTAAAGAAGAACTCCCGCAAAATTTTTTATTCTCTGACCTGTTAGAAAGGTGCATGATATAATCTGTAGTGATTGTCATTTTCTTATCAGTGACTATTTCTGTGAGTAAAAACCTCTCTTCTTAGGCTACTTTCACACTAGCGTTTTAAAATTCCGGTATTGAGTTCCGTCATAGGGGCTCAATACCGGAAGAAAACGCTTCAGTTTTGTCCCCATTCATTGTCAATGGGGACAAAACTGAACTGAAGACAACGGAGCGCTCCTAAAAGCATTCCGTTCCGTCTTCAGACAGGAGAACAAACTGCAGCATGCTGCGGTTTGCTCTCCGGTCCAGGCATCCGCACCAAGACAGATCCGGAATGACCCCCAATGCAAGTCAATGGGGGTGGATCCGTCTGGTGTGACCACAATGGTAACCGGATCCGCCCTCCATTGACTTTCAATGGAGTTCATGACGGATCCGGCTACACATACAGACATAGACATACACATAAACATAAACATACACAGACATATACACATACAAATACACATACATACTTACATGCATCCCGGCACTACAGATTATATCATGTACATTTCTAGCAGGACATGGAATAAAAATTTTGTCAGGAGTTCTTCTTTAAGGTGAAAATGAGCTTGGTCCTGAAGGGGTTAAGGGGAAGATGTACATGAGGCAAGCAACTAAATGAGCATAGTAATCCCATAAATCCCTTTTAAAGTATAAGGCCACAATCCTATGCAGAGATTGTTTGCCGTGCAAAAACAACCCGTGTGCATCCACTGCTCCACAACAACACACTATGGGGGTCATTCATCAAAGACCAGCATAAAACGTCAGTCTTTGACTCCACCTTTGCATTGCCAGAGGATGAGTCTAATTTTTGGCAAGGCATTGGCGTGGTCATAACTTTAGCACATCCTCTGCTGGTCCATGTGCTGGAGTGAAATCTGCCGCAGCCCCTGACTGGAGTAGATTCCTACATCATTTACACCTGCAAATGTTAGTGAATTTGCCAGGGTCGATGGCCGGGCCCCTGTGGCTCCCCAGTGTATAACTCCTGAGCGACAAAACATTGTCACTAGGACGTTTAAAAAGTGGCAAAATTAGATCTTGTGCCATTTTTATGCCAAACTGGACTTAATAAATGAGGCGTGGTGGTCCTAGTCATAAAAAGTCATGACATGTAATAGCAGGGAATATAACAGTGATACTTGACCAGCGCCCTCCAGTTGTCCGACTCCAGGAAGTGTAGTCGGTGACAATTTACAAGCGCACAGTCGCTATTATGCGCACACTAAAGAGTACAGGTGTCAGCACAGCTGACCCGGACACCGTGTTGTGACACACGATAGCCAGTCACTATTTTCTGTGTGACTGGCTGTAAAAAGCCGTAAATGCAGCAAAGCCCTTCTATACAGTGATGTATCCCAAGCAGAGGTCTGAGGGGCCGGTGAACAGATCCATATATGAGCTGTGTGTACTGTACAGCCATAAGATGTGATTTACCGTACACACGACAGGCCTCTAAGGAAGGACTATAGAACTGTGAGGGACACGGGTGCCTGTATCATATGTGTACCAAGCTTATCTACATCATACTCATGATTGTACCAGCTTCCATATCAATTTCTGTGTAAGGGCTCTTTCACACGAGCGTGTCCCTTGCGGGAATGATGCTCCATGTGATAGAGGGATTGTGCGGTCTGGACACGGCGCTATGATGATTGATAATGCTGTATGCCTCTGTCTGAGCTTACATAGTAACATAGTAACAGTTTATAAGGCCAAAAAAAGACATCTGTCCATCCAGTTCGGCCTGTTATCCTACAAGTTGATCCAGAGGAAGGCAAAAAAACCCCTGTGAGGTAGAAGCCAATTTTCCCCACTTTAGGGGAAAAAATTCCTTCCCGACTCCAGTCAGGCAATCAGAATTACTCCCTGGATCAACGACCCATCTCTAGTAACTATAACCTGTAATATTATTACCCTCCAGAAATACATCCAGGCCCCTCTTGAACTCTTTTAGTGAACTTACAAACACCACCTCCTCAGGCAGAGAGTTCCATAGTCTCACTGCTCTTATCGTAAAGAATCCTCTTCTATGTTTGTGTACAAACCTTCTTTCCTCCAGACGCAGAGGATGTCCCCTCGTCACAGTCCTCGGGATAAATAGATCATGGGAGAGATCTCTGTACTGACCCCTGATATATTTATACATAGTTATTAGATCTCCCATCTTGTCATCTTTTTTCTAAAGTGAATAACCCTAATTTTGATAATCTTTCTGGGTACTGTAGTCCACCCATTCCAGTTATTACTTTAGTTACCCTCCTCTGAACCCTCTCCAGCTCTGCTATGTCTGCCTTGTTCACAGGAGCCCAGAACTGTACACAGTACTCCATATGTGGTCTGACTAGTGATTTGTAAAGTGGCAGGACTAGGTTCTCATCACGGGCATCTATGCCTCTTTTGATGAAACCCATTATCTTATTGGCCTTGGCAGCAGCTGTCTGACACTGGTTTCTGCAGCTTAGTTTGCTGTTCACTAAAATTCCTAGGTCCTTTTCCATGTCAGAGTTACCCAGTGCTTTACCATTTAGTATGTACTGGTGACTTGCATTATTCCTTCCTATGTGCATAACCTTACATTTGTCAGTGTTAAACCTCATCTGTCACTTTTCTGCCCAAGCCTCCCGTGTATCCAGATCCATCTGTAGCAGTGCACTGTCCTCCTCTGTGTTAATTACTTTACACAGTTTAGTGTCATCTGCAAAAATTGCTATTTTACTGTGAAAGCTTTTTAAAAAATATATTGAAGAGAATCAGCATGAAGCCATGCTGATATGGAGTTATTTTCTTATTTTCATTGAGGTACTCCAAGATAGCATCTCTTAGAAAACCTTCAAACAGTTTACACACGACAGATGTTAAACTTCTTACTTCTACAGAATCATACTGACATAAAGCTGTCGGTATGATTCTGTTACAGAAAGGTCAGGCAGAGGTGCACAGTATTATCAATCATCATAACGCTGTGCGCTTCCTAAGTCCAGACCGCACAATCCCTCTATCACACGGAGTGTGATACCCGCAAGGGACACGCTCGTGTGAAAGAGCCCTAAGAGTATGTCCACGTGGCAGAAAATAAACCTTGGAAAACTCCGTTCTCTATGTGGTCATATGAATGGCTCTGAAGACTCCCAATGAGGTTCCATGGTAGTCCACATGGCTTTTTCTGCAGTGTGAACGTGTGCTAACAGTGTGGCGTCTGTTTATAACTGCCAGATCCGTCACACATCAGGCACCAGCACATGGAGAATGGACCTCAATGAGTAATGGGTGTAAATGTGTCATTTTTTTCCTAAAAATTAAGGAACCTGCGATGGGGGGCTTACATAAACAGGACTTAAAGGGGTATTCCGATATTCAGAAGAGGACCTTGAAGGAAGGCTGCAGGTAATTATGCACATAATAACACTGCACCCTTAGGGCTCATGCACATGAATGTATTTTCTTTCCGTGTCCAGTCAGTTTTTTTTTGCAGACTTTATGTGGAACCATTCATTTCAATGGGTCTGCAAAAATAAAAGGGAAGATATTCTGTGTGCGTTCCGTTTCTGTATGTCTGTTCCGCAAAAAGGTAAAACATGTCCTATTATTGTCCACATTACGGACAAGGACAGGACTGTTATATTAGGGGCCAGCTGTTCCGTTACGCAAAATATGGAATGCAGACGGACGTCATCCATATTTTTTGAGGATCCGTTTTTTGCGGACAGCAAAATACATACGGCTGCTTGCATGAGCTGTTAATGTGTAATTTCATGTCTATGTAACTAGGGTTGTCACGATACCAAAATTTTGATTCGATTTCGATACCAAGAAAAAGTATTGCGATACTTGTTACCATTCGATACCACGCCGAAAAAATAAAACACCCAAAAATCTGTGTGCCCCCATCAGACCTCACATCAGCCCACTGTGCCCCCATCAGACCTCACATCAGCCCACTGTGCCCCCATCAGACCTCACATCAGCCCACTGTGCCCCCATCAGACCTCACATCAGCCCACTGTGCCCCATCAGACCTCACATCAGCCCACTGCGCCCCCATCAGACCTCACATCAGCCCACTGTGCCCCCATCAGACCTTACATCAGCCCACTGTGCCCCCCATCAGACCTCACATCAGCCCACTGTGCCCCCCATCAGACCTCACATCAGCCCACTGTGCCCCCCATCAGACCTCACATCAGCCCACTGTGCCCCCCATCAGACCTCACATCAGCCCACTGTGCCCCCATCAGACCTCACATCAGCCCACTGTGCCCCCATCAGACCTCACATCAGCCCACTGTGCCCCCATCAGACCTCACATCAGCCCACTGTGCCCCCATCAGACCTCACATCAGCCCACTGTGCCCCCCATCAGACCTCACATCAGCCCACTGTGCCCCCATCAGACCTCACATCAGCCCACTGTGCCCCCCATCAGACCTCACATCAGCCCACTGTGCCCCCATCAGACCTCACATCAGCCTACTGTGCCCCCATCAGACCTCACATCAGCCTACTGTGCCCCCATCAGACCTCAGATCAGCCTACTGTGCCCCATCAGACCTCACATCAGCCTACTGTGCCCCCATCAGACCTCAGATCAGCCTACTGTGCCCCCATCAGACCTCAGATCAGCCTACTGTGCCCCCATCAGACCTCAGATCAGCCCACTCTGCCCCCATTAGAATAAAATAAGACAGAGTGCGCGCACTACGTCCTGACGCTATACACGGTCAGGAAAGTGCAGCGCGGGCAGAAATGAGGAGCGCCGGACCCGGAGCGGAGCCACGGCGCAGGACAGGTAAGACACTTTTTTATTTTATCTGCCAAAGGTATCGCAAAAGAGAAAATCCCGGTACCGAATCGATACTGGTATAAAAGTATCGATTCAGTATCGAAATATCGATACCCGTGACAACCCTATATGTAACTCCCTACATGCCCCTGCTCCATGTAGAAAAGCTGGCTTGGCTTCAGCAGCAGTCCAGGTGGGCAACAGACTACAGTTCCCATCATAAATTGCTGTTTCAGTTTTACATAATAAAGCATTTTTGAAAAAACAAACAAAAATGTTTTTGTTTCTCCATTTTCTGAAAGCCATATTTTTTTTTCTGCCGATTGTCTTGTCTAGGGGCTCATTTTTTTGTGGGAAGAGTAGACGTTTTTATTGGTATTTTTGGGTACAAATGATTTTTTCATCGTTCAATATTAAACTTTTTTGGAAAGGCGACCAAAAGATGGCTGTTTTGGCACAGGTTTTATTTTTTTACAGCATTTAATTCAGGGGGTAGATCATGTACTATTTTTGTAGAGCAGGTTGTTACGGGCGCAGCAATACCTAATATGTCTATTTTTTTGTTACGTTTTACACAGTAAAATCTTATTTGTATGTTGCCATATTCCGAAAGCCATATTTTTTTTATTTTTCGGGCGATTGTCTTATGTAGTGGCTCGTTTCTTGCAGGTGACGATTTGATTGGTATCATTTTGGTGTACATATGACTTTTTGATTGCTTGGTATTACACTTTTTGAGGCGGGTGACTTTTTGACAGGGTGACTCATGTTATATTTTTATAGAGCCAGTTGTTACGAATGCAACGATACCCAATATGTCTGTTTCTCTTTTTTTTCTATTATATTTACACTTTTATATGTCTTTATTATGGGAAACAGGCGTTTTTTTTTCTTGAAATTTGTATTCTTTTTATAATTAAAAGCACTTTTTAAAACTTTTTTTTTTGTCCCACTATGGCATGGACTTCAACTTTTGGGGAACTGATCCCCTCTGCAATGCATTGACTGTCAGTGTATTACCAGTGTAATACACTGACAGCCTGCCTGCGGGACCCAGTCTGGTGTTGCATTCCTGTATGTCACAGTAGACAATGACGTGCCTGGATGTGACACCTCACCGCTGCAGCCAATCACTCTGCACCAGTAAATAAACAGATGAGCATATCATTTTTTTTAAAGCCTTTCTAGGGCTTGTCTGAGATTTTTAAAGGGAGTCTTTCACCTCATTTTCATCTATATAACTAACAGCAGTGCCCCATAGAAGATTGCATACACATCCCAGACATACCTGTGTGCACTGTGTGTCTGTATTACATGTTGAGAAAAAGCACTTTTATTCTGGAAAACAGCTCCCAAGTGCCCGCTTCTGATGCTGCAAGTGCTCAAAGCAAACCAGACTGAAGAGGGGAGGGCTGTTTTAGCTGCTCGTATCTTGGGATTGGTAGCAGATAGAAAATCGGTTCCTCTGAAAGCTGACATTCCAAGCTTTCAAATGATACCAATATCACAAAATTATATCCAGTATATCAAAAGATATAGCTGTTAGAAATAGAGTCGGGAGAGAATGCTGTTTTTAGTTTCACTTTCAGCCGGGCACTTGGAAGCTGTTTTCATGCAGAATAATGCCTCATTCACACGTCAGTGTTTAGGTCAATGATTTCCATCAGTGATTGTGAACCAAAACCAGGATTGGAGCCTCCACAGACATAAGGTATAAGGGAAAGATTTGCACCTGTTCTGTGTTTAGACCCGCACCTGGTTTTGGCTCAAAATCACTGATGGAAATCACTGATCAAAACACTGACGTGTGAATGAGGCATAAAAGTGCTTTTTCTGGACATGTAATACAGACACACAGTGCACACAGGTATGTCTGGGATATGTATGCAATCTTCTGTGAGGCACTGCTGTTAGCTATATAGATGAAAAACAGGTGAAAGACTCCCTTTAGTTATCTTCGACGACTGCTTTAACCCTTTGTACCCCGGAGGGTTTTTTTTTTCCCGTTTTCGTTTTGCGCTCAATGCCTTCATACAGCCAGAACTTTTTTATTTTTCTGTTCACATAGCTGTATGAGGGTTTGTTTTTTGCGGGACAAGTTGTACTTTCCAACGCCACCATTTAATATTGCATATGATGTAGTGGCAAGCGGGAAAAAAATTCCAAATGGGGTGAAATTGCAAAAAAAACGCAATTCCGCCACAGTTTTACGTTTTTTTATTTATTTACGGCGTTCGATGTTCATTAAAACTGACCAGTTATTTTCATTCTACTGGTCAGTACGAATACGGTGATTATGTATAGTATAGTTTTTCTTGCGTTTTGATAGTGATAAAATAATTAAAAAGTTGGATTTTTTTTTTGTCATACCTTGACCCCTATAACTTTTTGGTATTTATGTGTACGTAGCTGTATGGGGGGCTCATTTTTTTGCGGGGCGATCTGAACTTTTTATTGATACCATTTTGGGGTGTGTATGACTTTTTGATCGCTTTTTATTTAAATTTCTTTTTAGAAAAAAAAGCAACAAAAAATGGCGAATCGGCCATTTTGACGCTTTTTTCTGTTTCGCTGTTTTCCGTATGGGAAATAAATTTTTATATTTTTATAATATGGGTGTTTTCGCACATGGCGATACCCATGATGTGTATTTTTTTAATACTTTTATTTTCGGGAAAGGGGGGTGATTTGAACTTTTACGTTTTTTTTATTATTATTATTTTTTTAACTTTAATTTTTTTTTACACTTTTTTATAGTTCCCATACGGAACTATAAGAAGCAATTATTTGATTGCTGATATCATAGACTCCAATGCACTTGTATTGCAGTCTATGAGTATTTCAATGCTTTCCTATGGAGCCCTATTACACAGAAGGGCTCCATACGAAAGCCTATGCAGCAGCCTCCTGTCATTTACTATGACAGGGGCTGCTGCAGGTACGCTCCGGCTCCTCCGATCGCCACACGGGGGAGCCGGAGCAACACCGGAAGCGCGCACTTCCGGTGTTTGCTGCCTTCGGGTGCCGTGGTCAGGATTGACCGCGGCACCCGAGGGGTTAAATGTCCACGGTCGTGGACAGCTCTTAGGCTGATTTCACACAAGTGATTTCAATGCGCTGAACTCGCAGCGTGTCTGTGAGAGTTCCCATCCTGACCTACGTAGCACTGATAGGATCACATAACATTATGTCAGTGTTATACAATACATTCCAGAACTGTATGGGTTACATAGCATCAGAAATCAATATAATGCTATGCAATCCTATGAGTACTATGTAGGTCAGGACAGGAGCTCTCGCAGACACGCTGCGAGTTCATCGCATTGAACTCGCTCATGTGAAACCAGGCTTAGCGTTGAGTGAATCAGGTTAGGATTGCTGTCTCCGAACGCAATTCATTTGTAAACTTTGTTAATAATATAGCTTCTGTCCTACTGTAAAATGTATGGGCTCCGCTGAGGTCTTTGCATGGGCACTGGCTGTGTGAATCTCGTATTGCGGCGCAAACCTATTGACTTGAATGAGTCCGCAATCCACAATATATGACAAAAGATAGATCATGTCCTATCTTCTCTGGTGCACAGACCAGAAACCATGGAAGCGCCTCCAAGTGCTTCCGATCTGTGACTCTGCTCCACACCAAGCCATGTCTTGAGGATGGCGGACCCATTGACTTGAATCCATAATTCACACGGCCGATGCCCGTATATTGCAGAACCGCCGTTTACAGTCTGCAATACAGGCACGGACGGCCTATAGTGGTGTGAGGCCTCACTAGGACAATGCCAGATATCACAAGGCTTTGTAATGAATGTACAATCTGGATGTCTCCCTATTTAAAGCGGCACTGCTTGGTGATGCCAGTAAGTACCGCACATGACAATAGACCACTAGCGTTTCTATGACGGATCTCAATACCAGAAAAAAAAAAACTCTTCCGTTTTGTCCCCATTCACTGTCAATGGGGACAAAGCGTAACTGAACGGAACATAATGCATTCCATTCCGTTCCGTTCTCATACCCGAGAGCCGTCATGGGATGTGGAGCAAGACGGGTCCGTCATGACCCACAATGCAAGTCAACGGGGACGGATCCGTTTCTCTGACACAATAGAAAACGGATCCGTCCACCATTGAGTTTCAGTGGGGTTCACGATGGATCCATCTTGGCTATGTTAACGATAATACAACCGTATCCATTCATAACGGATGCAGATGGTTGTATTATCAGTAACGGAAGCATTTTTGCTGAACCATGACGGATCCAGAAAAAACGATAGTGTGAAAGTAGCCTAAGAGGTTCCCGAGACTGGCAGCTGCGCTGGATCACTAGAGAAGTGGATGGAAGATTTTTTTTTTTTTTTTTTTTTTAAATAAAAAAAATAAATAAATAACAGGACAATGAAGCGAGTCTGTAATGATAAAACTCCTGCGTTAGCTGGCGCTGCTCACTGAGCATTATCTAGCTGGCACTGTGTATAGTGGTGCTAAAATGGTGGGAAAAAGTCAGTTAAAGGGGTTTTGTCACTTCAGAAAATGGCATTTATCATATAGATAAAGTTAATACAAGCCACTTACTAATGTATTATTGTTATCCATATTACTTCCTTTGCTGGCTGGACTCATTTCTCTATTGCATTATACACAGTTTGTTTCCATGGTTACGACCACCCTGCAATCCAGCACTGTTGGTGGTGCTTGCACACTATAGGAAAAAGCATCAGCCTCTCTGGCAGCCAGGACCATGGAAGTGCATATAGGCTGGTGCTTTTTCCTTTATTGTGCAAGCACGACCACCACTGATGGACTGCAGGGTGGTCGTAACGATGGAACCGAGCAGCGTATAATGCAATAGAAAAATGAGTCCAGCCAGCAAAATAAGTAATATAGATAATAACAATACATTATTAAATGCCTTGTATTAACTTTCTCTACATGATAAATGCCACTTACTTAAGTGAGACTACCCCTTTAAATCTCCCTAAAACGCAGTTCTTTAGCGATGGCAACTATATAGGGATAAGAACCGCTTGGTGTAAACGGCTTCAGGCAGGTTTTTCTCTATATAACTGCTTTATGTAAAGCTGCGGTTGGGCTGCGCGGTCATGCTGGGAACTATAGTGCCACAGTGGTGTGAGGAGCTGTACCTGGCAGTCTGCATGAGCGGCGTCCAGCCATAGTGGTTCCTGCTGTCCACGGAGGCCCCTTTCCTCAGCAGAAACCGAACCAGCGGTTCGTGGCCTCCCCCGGCCGCCAGCTGCAGCCCCGTGTTCCCGTCCTCGTCGGTGGAGTCCACAGGAACCAGCGCGGAGTTCTGGCCGGGAGAGTCCGTCGCCGCCTCCCCCGCCCGGCTCCCGAGGCTGGACGTGTCGGGCTCCAGCAGCCGGCGGGCACCTTCTAGGTCTCCATCCTCACAGGCGCGGAACAGCAGCTGGCACTGAGCTGGAATCGTGCACTCCATGGTCCAGAACCGGCCCGGTGCCTTCCTGCGATAACGGAGGAAGTAACTGATCAGCGAGCAGCAGAAGTTCCCGGTGTACAACACTTCTCTACACTACCGGATCACCGCCGCCTCCAGTGCGCGCATACAGTCGGCTGACATTCCTCTGAAGACCCCCGACTCCAGGAACATTCCTAGTTACTCCAAGTTTACTCCCCGAGTGCGCATGCGCGGCTGGACTGCCCAGCACCGTGCTGGAGCGGTGGCTCTGGGTGGTCATGATCTGTGTCATGTAGCGAACCAGAAGAAAATCACACTTTCCTGGCCGTGAGCTGTCCAGGTTTCAGAGGAGGCTGTAGTGAACAGGTTCCTCCTCAGGACAGATCACTGGCCAGCAGGGATTTCATCAGACGTCCTCCTCCAGCCTCTGAACAGGATGGCTTTTCTCAATGGGAAAGTAAACCAAGCACATTCCTTCTAGCAAAACATTAACCCCCTTTCGGACCAAGCCATTTTTGATCTTCCTGACTGTGCTTAGGCTGAGTTCACAATTCAGTTATTTGGTCAGTTAGTGATCCAAAACCATAGACATAAAATGGAAAGATCTGCACCTGTTCTGTGATTTTGACCCCACCTGGTTATGGCTCACAATCACTGATGGAAATAACTGATTAAATAACTGAAGTTAGCGGCAGCACGGATCTGGCGGTCTGTTCACCCGCCGGAACAGCTTGCCGGATCCGTGCTGCCGCTAGTGCAGGTGTGTGGCCAGAACTACGCTCCATCCCCATTCATTATAATGGGGCCACAGCACAGCAAACATGCCGAGAGGTGGCCGGACTAAAATTACAGGGTTCAGCAGAAAGCGTCCGTTACTGATAATACAACCATCTGCATCCATTATGAACAGATCCGGTTGTATTATGTTTAACATAGCCAAGAAGGATCCGTCGTTAGCTCCATTGAAAGTCAATGGGGGACGGATCCGTTTTCTATTGTGTCTGATTGTGTCAGAGAAAACGGATCTGTCCTCATTGACTTGCATTGTGGGTCATGACGGATCCGTCTTGCTCCGCATGCTGCGGTTTGCTGTCCAGTGTGAGAATGGAACGGAATGCATTTTGGAGCATTCCGTTTTGTTCAGTTACGTTTTGTCTTCATTAACAATGAATGGGGACAAAACAGAAGCGTTTTTTCCCAGTATTGAGACCCTATGACGGAACTCAATACCAGAAAATAGAAAATCTAGTGTGAAAGTAATGTCATAGTTTTATTCTGGCTGCCTCTCGGCATGTGCCATGCTGTAGATGGACCTCCGGCCCATCCCCATTTTAGTGAATGGGGCTAGAGCGGACTTTCGGCAGCACAGTGCACTAGCAGCAGTACGGAGAAGGCTGCTGCTAGTGTGAAAGTAGTCTTAAAGGGGTTATCCAAGACCAGGGGCATATTGGCCATAGACTTTACAGGGAAATTTCCTGGTGGGCCGATGCCCAGGGGGCTGCCTGAGCCCTTCTCATGGCCGCCCAGTGGAAGTTTTTGGGGATGTATTTTGTGCTACTGGTAGTATTTTGTGATGGACTGTGGTATTTGGCTCTGCTGGAGTGGTATAATGTGCCACAATCTAGTATTGCTGGCCCTGCCTTCCATCAGTTTGGACTCAACTACAAAACGGGACCACTTTGAATTCCCAGTCCGCCCCTCTCCAAGACCAGGGTCGTAACTACCATAGAGGCAGACCATGCGACTGCCATGGGGCCCAGGGCAAGAGGGGTCCCAGTTGGGATCATCTCCTCTTCTACTGGGGGTGAAAACTTGGTCAGGACTCTACCCTCTAAAGGAACAACTTTTAGCAAACGAGGCAGTGGTAAAAAGTCCCAAGGGTCGTTGTAAAGGGTTTAGGTGGAAACCCCTCTGTCCTGTGTGGGGGAGGCCTGGTTTGCTCCTTGCTATGGGGCCCTTATTTCTCTATGTATGCCACTGTCCAAGACTATAAAATGCTCCCCCATGTGCCAGGCTCCTCACAATGAATCTACTTACCTGGCTCCCCCATCCTGGTCACCACACCACCGATACAGCTTCTATCCGTGTGAGGATAAAATCATCTGGTGTCGGAGGGGAACAGGCGGTGATGTGGATGAGCCTCCTTTGTGTCACCTGCTGTGATAGGGAGATTCGTCCCTGTCCCCGCCTGCCATTGGCTTCCCCCCCCGACACCGGATGTTTTCATGTGCACAGGGGGAGAAGCAGCAGCCGCGGTGTGGGGACCGGGAGTGGCGCAGGGAGCCAGGTAAGTATATTCAATGTCAGGGGCCTGGCACATGGGGGAGCATTTTATAGTCTTCGATAACCCCTTTAACCTTAATTTTGCAAATCTGACACATCTCTTTATGTAGTAATAACTTTGGGGTGCTTTTACTTTTCCAAGCGATTCTGAGACTGTTTTTTTTGACACATTGTACATCATGTTAATGGTAAACAGTAAGTCGATATGTTTGACCTTTGTTTATAAAAAAAAATTTGAAATGAAAATTCCAGAAATTATGGAAAAATTGCAATTTTCGAAATTTGAATTTAAGACAGATAGTAATACCTCATAAAATAATTATTAATTAACATTCCCATCATATCAACTTCCTAAAAAATAAAATGACATTTACAAAATGATGCCAACATAAAGGCTACTTTCACATCTGCCTTTTTGCTGTACGGTTTAGAGATCCGGCAGGGGGTCTCAAAACCACAGCAAAACACTTCCATTCTAATAACACAACCGGCTGCAACGTATCCAGTTGTATTGTATCTGGTACATTCAGTTCTGGCTTGTTCAGTTTTGTCTCCATTGACAATGAATGGGGGCAAAGCTGAAGCGTTGTGCTGCGATTTTAAGAGCCTGTACTGGATCTCAAAACCGGACAGCACAACGCTGATGTGAAAGTAGCCTTAGAAGCAAATTTTCGATAAAATGTTCAAAACTGTCTTTTTTAAGTTCTGAAGTCACTTAGAGGGCCTTACCTAGTAGAAAGCATCCATAAATTCCCCATTTTAGAAACTACACCCCTCAAATTATTCATTTTCAAAGATTTTTGAAACTCTGTTAACCCTTTAGGTGTTCCACAGGCATTAATAAAATGAAGGTTACATTTTTCATATTTTTTGGTGCAGATTTTCCATTTTAATCCATTTTCCTTTAACACAGCAAGGGTAAAACGAACCTCAGTATTTATAACCCTGATTCTGGAGGTTACAGAAACACCAGCATGGTCATAAACCTCTGCATGGGGACACAGCAGGGTTCAGAAGGGAAGAAGTGGAGGCTTAGTGGTTAGCACTGCATCGCTGGTGTCAAAGGTTCGAATTCAACCAAGGACAACATCTGCATGGAGTTTGTATGTTCTCCCTGTGTTTGTGCGGATTTCCTCTGGGTACTCTGGTTTCCTCCCACACTCCAAAGACATACTGATAGGGAACTTAGATTGTGAGCCCCATTGGGGACAGTTGGATGCTAATGTCTGTAAAGCGCTGCGTTAACGTTATATAAGTGTGTAAAATAAATAAAGAAGCACCATTTGGCTTTTAGAGGCCAAATTTTGCTGGAATGGTTTTTGGGAGCCATGTCGCATTTGGAGGGACCCTAAGGTATCCCTAGAAAGGAAATCCACAAAAAGTAACTCCATTTTGGAAACCACACCCCTCAAGGAATTTATTGAGGGGTGCAGTAAATGCTTTGACAACTCATAAAATTTAGAAACACTTATGAGAAATTTGGACTTTTTAAATTTTTTTACAAGAAGCAAAGTGAAAAAAAATGGGAAATTGTGCATTTTTATTTGTTTTCCGTTATGGCATAATTTAATAGTTTAGACATTTTGGGATGCGGCAATGCATATTGGGGGTCATTTATTATTAGATATACACCAATTTTTGGCGTATATCCGTAGCAGATTCAGTCACAAAGGGGATTTGCGACCAAATCTATGACTTTTCCCCGCTCTTGTCAGGCATAAAAAATTAGCTATATCTACGCCAGCAAGGCAGACAGTTCACTATTATATAAATTTATTTCTATATTATAATGTGTAACGGGTATTCCAGGAAGGACAGTGTTTGTAAGGACAAAGCACAGGACCGTGGCAGTGAATATGAAGACATCATCAGCTAATCACTGCCGCCTTCCTGGGCTCTGTCCTTACAGACACCGTCCTTCCTGGAATCCCCTCCACGTTTCCTTCCATCTCTGGACACAGCATGCCTTCCAGTCTGTTTCCTTTAGTACCTCGTTAAGGGCCAGCAAGTATCACTTCCTGTGATGTGACCTGTGCGACCAATCCCAGCCATCCTGCACCTATATAAGTGGTCCAACTCCCTTCCCAGGTCCCTGAGCATCAAAGCTCCTTGTGTCCTACATAGGTTGCATTTGTCTGTGCTTAAGTTCCTGTATACCTGACCCATGCTTGTCTTCTGGATTGTGCTTCCTGTCTGATCCTTGCCTGCTTCGCCTTGAATCTCCTGTTGCCGACCTGGCTTGCCTGACCTGTTTCTGTACTGCCTACCCTGACCCATTGCTTGTACGACTACACCTCTGCCTCATCCTTTGGTCCTGCACTGTCGCTACTGGTTATGACTCAGCTTGTTGACTATGTCTGTACCTCTGGTACCTTGCACTGGTACCCACTGGTCTGCCTGGACCAGCTGCTTCGTGTACCAATCCATCTCAAGTGGTAGCATCTGAGGTTCCCCTTGGGAAAGTCTATCCCCACCATCAGGGGTACTGTGAAGAACGAGAAGTTCACTTAGAGAACGCCCTTAGAGGAGGTTGGTCACGTGGCGCAGTGGGTTCACAGCTGCTAGTTTGTGATATAATGCATAATACAAAACCTATACAAATATTAATATATTCAATCAATACCGTGTAGCAAATACCGCGCAGAGGAGGGCCTAAGAAAATGGTGGACGAGTCATTATGCATACTGATATTGCTGATATCCAAAATTATATAAGACCTCACAGAGTGGGAAAACCATGGTGGTTATAATACTTTCCAGTTCTCTATAGCGTCTTGGCTGGCTCTTCATCCTCCTGGTGCGTTGATATCAATATCCTGTTGACAAGGAAGGGGGTATGTGACCACTGCAGCCAATCGTTGCCGCAGCATTGGTCTGCTCCCCTTGCATCATGACGAATGGTCATTGATGTTTGTTTTCAGGTGTCACCTGCTCACAGGATGTTATTATCAGCGTACAAAAGAGATGAAGAGCCAACTGGGGAGTGAAAGACCCTGAACCAGCGGGACCAGGTAAGTTTGACCACCAGCGTGGGTCGGCCGCTCTGTGAGGTCTGATGTAATATCGGATAGCACAGACAATACACATTCCTTCAATATGTTACCTTTCTCCCCTAGATTCCTTACATGAAAGATATCATTCTCATTCATGCAAAATTTGAGTGGCAATTGTTAACCTTTAAGGGAACCACCTCCAATGTGGAGATAGCCTCCCTCTTCCAGTTCCTTCCCATTTACATCTATATGGCATAATCTCCATCGAAAGATCTGACAACGCTTACTCAGGGAGCAGTGAAGTGTACTGTTTTTTTTTTAAACTTGTTTAGTGGTAAATGTAGAGATATAGCCACTATCAAAGTATATCATAAACAGAGCTAATTCAGATGACCGTATTTATGTGTCCGTACCCGTTCCACAATTTTGCCGAATGGACCCAGTCATTTGAATGGGGCCGCAAAAGATGCCAATAGCATACCATGTACTGTCCATAACCGTACTTACAAAATGTTCAAAGTGATGGAACAATGCTCAGAAACATATTTAGTGCACTGCAAGTCCCTCAAGAAACATCTGTGAAGAGCCTTCTAAGAGTGAGGTGGAGGTTCTTCTTCTTGTGGTTTAGGAGTGCTGTGTTGTTCCCATGGGACAATTGTAGGTAGATGTGGAAGGGTGGAGAGATCCTGTATGGTTTCTGAGATGTTACGATTATGATAGGCTGTTTCCAAATCATTATAAGAAGATATTGAGAGATGGCAACCTTCATGTAAAAAGGAGAGCCCGAATAGGAAAGTTTCAGTAATTCAATTCAAAAAGTGAAACTCATATTTTATAGATTCATTACATTCCGAATGATCTATTTTAAACATTTATTTTTTTTAATGCATTCATGGGTTTGGTGTCTCTCATTTTCCTCATGAAAACACCACATAGATTCTCTAGGGGTTTAGGTCAGGTGAGTTTTCTGGCCAATCAAGCACAGTGATAATGTGGTTATTGTTAGATCCATAGTTTATGCCCACTGCTCTCCTGCTGTCCCTTGTGGGCGCAGACACAGTGCCACTCATCATGTCATCTGTTGTTCTGGTCGCCTGCTTCGTCTCTATGTTGTAGCCTCCATCATCTTGCCTAGTGTGCCCGTAGGGCACACGCAAACTTCTGTACGATGTTTTAAAGGGCCAGTGTGTGCCCTCACTAAACCTTCCCCAGCCAATGGCTAAGGGTCTCTGGGTATTTAAGGCACCCCATCCAGGCAGAGGGTGCCTTAGCTTTTAAGGGGTTGTCCGAGTTAGGGCTTGTTCACACATCAGTTATTTGATCAGTTATTTCCATCAGTGATTGTGAGCCAAAACCAGGAGTGGAGGCTCCACAGACAGTGGCGTACGGCCAATGGCGGCAGACCACACCATTGCTATGGGGCCCGTGAGGTTGGGGGGCCCGGCAGGGCTAAATGGCCCCGCCCCCTCACTTTCTAGTGTTACTGATTGCCGAAACAGCAGCAGAGGAAGGAAACATCATCCTCTCTGATGTTCCTTCCTCCTGTATGTCCACTCACCCCTGCAGTCCAGGGATAGATCCTGCTGTGGGCTAAAGGACCTTTCTGAAGACCATGTGACCAGTGGGGGAGGAGCCAGAAGAGCTGTGATGCTGTACGGAGAGAAGCCAGGCTGGAGTTTGGTGAGTCCTAGCTGTGTGTGTGTCCGTGTGTGTCTGTCCCCCTGTGTGTGTGTATGTCTGTCCCTTTGTGTGTCTTTCTGTCCCCCTGTGTGTTTGTCTGTCCCTGTGTGTCTGTCTGTCCCCCTATGTGTGTGTCTGTCTGTCCCCCTGTCTGTCTGTCCCCCTGTTTGTCTGTTCCCCTGTGTGTCTGTCAGTCCCCATGTGTGTGTCCCTGTCTGTCCCCATGTGTGTGTCCCTGTCTGTCCCTGGGTGTCTTTCTGTCCCTGGGTGTCTGTCCCTGGGTTCTGTCTGTCCGTGGGTGTCAGTCTGGCCCTGGGTGTCAGTCTGGCCCTGGGTGTCAGTCTGTGTGTCCCTGTCCCTGTGTGTGTTTCCTGCCCCTGTGTGTCCCTATCCCTGTGTGTGCCTGTCCCTGTGTTTCCCTGTCCCTGTGTTTCCCTGTCCCTGTTCGTCCTTGTCCCTGTCCCTGTGTGTCCCTGTCATGTGTTGGTCCCTGTGTGTGTCTATTCCTGTGTCCCTGTGTGTGTGTCACCATCACCATGTCCACAGAGTTCCTATGTCTTGACGCAGCTGCATCAGGACGTTCTGTGCGGGACAAGACGGAAAAGTAGGCAGCGCCGCCAGCATGGAGTCCCGTGGAAGAGGCACTGGGAGGCACACTAAGGACGCAGGTAACACTACCACATGATGTACACTAGTGTTATCTGTGGTTTTACATAGGACCACAGGTAACACTATTATATATATCCCTGTGTGTGTATATATATATATATATATATATATATATATATATATATATATACACACACACACACACAATATACATTTACAATAATTGTACTTTATATTTGGGTGGGGGGCCCAGTTCTGAGATTCACTATGGGGCCCCTCGATTTCTATGTACGCCCCTGTCCACAGAGATAAGTTATACTGAAAAGATCTGCACCTGTTCTGTGTTTTTGACCCGCACCTGGTTTTGGCTCACAATAACTGATGGAAATAACTGATCAGAAAACTGAAGTGTGAACAAGGCCTTATATGTACTTTCTTAAATGTGGCTTATAACTTACTTATGAATACTTTTGTAATTCATTTCATTTATTCTGCCGTGTTTCTACACGGCTGATGCGGGTCACGTGACCCCCCAACATCATCACCCAGGCTCCTATGGTGACGTTTCGTGTACAGGCTTATCCCTGCCTTAGGGAGTGGCCAGGCTCTGTACACGAAACGTCAGAGCCTGGGTGCCCTCCCTCCTCTCCCCACCCACCTCTCCCGGCCTCTCCCTACCAAGTGCCCGCAGCAGTGTGGAAAACAATTCACTGAAGACAGCAAGCAACTGGTAATCAGTCCCCAAACCCCCCCCCCCCCCCCACGACCAGACACAAGTAAATTCATGCTGTTCAGAGAATGTGTATCTGTATACAGATGTAGTAGAGCTAACACACATGCTTTCTTTTTTTTTCCCATTTAAATTTTATTAAAGTTTTTTTCTTTTTCAATACAAAGCAGGTGTTGAAAACATAGCAAAGGTATCGCAGATGCAAGGTTCGAAACATGAAATCCCAGTTTAACCGATCAAATGCTTTCTCAGCATCAAGACTAAGCAATAAGGCCTCCACTCCTCCCCTATTCGCTACCTCCACCAGGTCAACAGCTCGTCTTGTGTTATCTCCTGCCTGACGGAATTTGACAAACCCTACCTGGTCCTTATGTATTAAGTGATGTAGCCAGGTATTGAGTCTATTCGCCAATAAATTGGTGAAAATCTTCAGGTCAGAGTTCAAAAGGCTGATGGGTCTATAACTCGCGCATTCTGAAGGATCCTTCCCAGGTTTAGGGATAACTGTAATGTAAGAGCTGAGCATGGTCTCAGGGATCCGCTCACTTTGCAAAAACCCATTGAACAACCCCACCATATGGGGAACCAGTACGTCCCCAAAGGTCTTAAAATAAGCATAGGGAAGTCCGTCCGGACCAGGAGCTTTTCCCGTGGGCAACTCAGAAATAGTATCTCTGATTTCTTCAGCAGTGATAGGTTGGTTCAAATAGGCCAATGCAGTTGGGGAAAGAGAAGGAAGATGACAATCCGAGAGAAACCCATCCAGAAGCGCATTACGAGCCATCTCGTCCTTGGGTAATGGGGAAGGTAAGGAATATAAGGTTGAATAATATTTATGAAACAAGTCCGCAATAGAGGTTGGATGATATTGTAAAGTGCCTTGTCGGTCCTTGATTGCGTGGGGTGTAGAGGAAGCTACCCTATCTTTAAGTTGACGGGCAAGCAAGGTATGGGGCCTATTCCCATACGTAAAATAACGTTGCCTAGTGTACCAGATCATCTGCTCAGTAGAGGAAGAGGCCAGGGATTTGAGACGAGCTCACAGTTCCACCACCCGCCCCAGGAGTCGCCGAGACAGGTGTAAACTCAGTGAATGTTCCGCACTACGGAGAGAACGTAAACATTCCTTGTATTGCGCCTCTCTATCCTTCTTCAGCCGAGAGGGAAATACATATGCCTCGTATGACCGCCTTGTGTGCTTCCCACAGGATGCCGCGAGAAGAGACACTGGCTCCATTCTCAGCGAAATACCGGGACAGAGAGGAGTGTAGCTCGTCCCGAGTAAGTGGGTTAGTCAGCAGAGTGTCATTTAGTCTCCAGTGGGGGTGTCTCAACGGTACAGAAGAGAGGCGGAGTTCTAAGTGGATGGGGGCATGGTCAGACCAGGTTATCGGACCAATTGAGGCGGACTGCAAGGACCTAAGGGCCATAATAATGCCTAGGAAGTAGTCTATTCTTGAGTGTGTAAGGTGGGGGACCGAGTAGACGGTGAATTGGCGAGAAGTCGGATTATCTACTCTACATAAGTCATAGAAGGAGTGCATGCGTACCAACCTTCTAAATCCCCTACACATGCTTTCTGAGACGAGTTATCTAAACTAAATAAATCACAGAAAGGGATAATAGTGCACAAAAATAGATGCAAATAATATATACGGTATAAACTAAGACCTCATTCTGATATGATAAAATCTGAGACTCTTAGCCAATATATTTTGATCAAAACACATCTGTGCCCACCTACCCAGCGTCACGGTGGTCTCAGGTCAGGCAGGTCCTACGCTAAACCTAACCATGCCAGTGGGCATCTATATCTAGGAGCGTGGACGCCGCACATATACAGGCACATATGCGTACCAACCTTCTAAATCCCCTACACATGCTTTCTGAGACGAGTTATCTAAACTAAATGCAAACCCCTTCAATTACTTTTCAATTACTTTTGCTTCAAGATAACGCGATGAGTTAAGAAATTTGAGTTAAGACTTTGTGTGTATATATATATACATATATACATCAGTAAACATATATCTCTATATACATATATATAGATGATATATAGATATATGTATATAGAGATATAGATCAGTAAACATATCTCTATATACATATATATCTATATGTATATATCATCTATATATAAGTATATAGATATGTTTACTGATCTCTCTCTCTCTCTCTCTCTCTATATATATATATATATACACACAGAGAGAGATCAGTAAATATATATCTCTATATACATATATCAATTATATATGTATATAGAGATATAGATCAGTAAATATATATATTGGATATATATATATATATATATATATATATATATATATATATATATATACACAGGGTGGGCCATTTATATGGATACACCTAAATAAAATGGGAATGGTTGGTGATATTAACTTCCTGTTTGTGGCACATTAGTATATGGGAGGGGGGAACTTTTCAAGATGGGTGGTGACCATGGTGGCCATTTTGAAGTCGGACATTTTGGATCCAACTTTAGATTTTTCAATGGGAAGAGGGTCATGTGACACATCAAACATATTGAGAATTTCACAAGAAAAACAATGGTGTGTTTGGTTTTAACGTAACTTTATTCTTTACAAGTTATTTACAAGTTTCTGACCACTTCTAAAATGTGTTCAAAGTTCTGCCCATTGTGTTGGATTGTCAATGCAACCCTCTTCTCCCACTCTTCACACACTGATAGCAACACCATAGAAGAAATGCTAGCACAGGCTTCCAGTATCCGTAGTTTCAGGTGCTGCACATCTCGTATCTTCACAGCATAGACAATTGCGTTCAGATGACCCCAAAGATAAAAGTCTAAGGGGGTCAGATCGGGAGACAAGATGTTTTCTTCCACTGCTACCCTCTGTGTTTCCTCATAAATTACCATGGCATCGACCTGTAATTCAGGCCACCCTCAAAAGAAGGACTTAAAATCCCTGCCCCAGGTCCTGCTAAGCCACGGCCCTGGCTCAGTCAGGCAACGCCCCGATTGAGTCAGGCCACGCCCCCTCTCACTCTGCAGCTGACAGGGATTGCAAAAAATGAAGGTAAAAATCAACTGTCAGCTGCAGGGGTGGGAGGAGGGTGACTTTCTCCCTGCAACTCATGCTCAGAATGCACAGTGCTGCTGTCTGAGAATGACCTGTTCAAAAGGACATCCCTGTGTCCATCCAGGCCCTGCGCATGACGGAGGACAGGGAGTCTGAAAGCCGGACTGTCCGGCCTAAAAACGGACCTCTGGCCACCCTTATTCTATTGCTTTTACCATTGTTGGATGTGCACTTCATTGTGGTTTTCCTTGCTTGGTTCTGTGACAGTTAAAGGGGAGGGCGGTGTGGATGTTACTGTTAAGGGGATAGGCTGCTGTGGAGGTCACTGTTAAAGGGATGGGCACTGTGGAGGTCACTGTTAATGGAGGAGGGGACTGTGGAGGCCACTATTAAAGGGGCAGCGGGGTAATGTGAGATCACTGTTAAGGGAGTGGGGTACCATGACAGTCACTGTTAAAGGGGCAGTCGCTGTGGAGGTCTCTGTCAAGGGGGACAGGAATGGTGGAGGTCAGTTAAGGGAACTGTAACCTATGGTCAGTGTTAAGGGGTGCTGTAGCGGTCACTTAAGGGGGCGGGCCCCTGTGGAGATCACTGTCAAGGGGGTGAGGTGCCTTGGAACTCACTGTTAAAGGTGCAGGCTGCTGTGAAGGTCAAAGTTAAGGGGGTGGGGTGCTGTGGAGGTCCCATTTTAAGGAGACGGGTACTGGGGGGGTGTCAGTGTTAAGGGGGGCTGTGGAGGTCACTGTTAAGGAGGCGGGGTGCTGTAAAGGTCACTCTCGATATCTTTTAACGACACACACATAAACATTAAATTAAATAGATGAAATATACCCGGACGAAGCCGGGTTCTTCTGCTAGTATATATATATATATATATATATATATATATATATATATAAAGCTGAGTGTATGTATGTATGTGTGTATGTCCGCTAAAGGAATCCGCACCGTCGCAACTACAATCACGAAATTTGGCAAACAGGTACATCAGGTGTCTGGGAAGGTTTTAGAACGAGTCTCGGCTCTCCAGGATGTACCGTTCCTATGATATTTCCAAAAAATGCATTAGCCAATAAAAGCCTGGTCACATGACCCTGATCAGCCAATAGAAGCTCGCAGGCAGTTAGTCTCCACACACAGAGTTTCACACCAAGTTTCCATAACAACCCAGCCATTTTCCTTTACTGCTGTAGGTCTGCTTTAAAGGGACAGAGCGCTGTGGATGACACTGTTAAACGGGTATTCCGGTTACCATAAATATAACTTATGTTTTAGACTAACTCATCTTCAATCATTACCTAATATAATGTAAATTTCACATATTCACCGTTCAGTAGTAATAAAAGATGCTTTCTTCCACTGCTACCCACTGTGTGTCCTCATAAATTACCATGGCATCGACCTGTAATTCAGGCCACCCTCAAAAGAAGGACTTAAAAGCCCCACCCCCATGTCCCCCACAGCCCCGACTCGGTCAGGCCACACCCCTTTCCACTCCGCAGAGGTAGGGATTTATGCAGGGGAACCATTACTGGTGTCAGGGGCGTAGCAATAGGGGAAGCAGGGGAAGCAGCTGCTTTGGGGCCCAGAGCCACAAGGGGCCCCATCAGGAGGGAGACTAAAAGATTTTATTGTCAGGCCCCCCTCAACAGTATTATACAATGACATTATATACAGTGACACTATAGAAAGCAGATGGAGCGGCTGTCAGGCCTTGTCTGGGAGAGCTCAATCTTGACTAGCCACAAGAGTGAGGGTTGCATGTGAGTTCGGGGTTGCAAGGAAGTTTCTGGGGGGGCCCCATTCAAAAATTTGCTGTGGGGCCCAGTTAGTTGTAGTTACGCCACTGACTGGTGTAACAGCAGGCAATCATAGCCAAGTGATAAAGTCCAGTCCAATATGGCGGATCTTCCCTGTACTTTATCACTTCGCTATAATAGCCTGTCTGCATTCACTACATACTGCACCACATACAAAAGTGTGATGTGTGTGGGGCAGCCTGTGTGTCAGCGTGTGCGGCAGCGTGTGATGTGTGTGGGGCAGTGCGTGATGTATACATGTGTGTGATGAATATAGTGCAGATCTTCTGCCTGTGTGAGCTAGGAGATGATCATGTGCCAGTGTTTGTATGCAAGCTTAGGTTGTGCAGAGCGTGCAGTGCAGGGGAAGGGCAGATTATTCACACTTACAAATATTCATGAGGGAGAGTTTAGTCATTGTTACACGCCCCAAGGCTTTGCTGCAGCATGTAAACAAATCATGAATAACAGAACTATGCAAAGCTGTAAGTATGGGTTTTCTCTTAAGAAATCAAGCTTAACTAATGTATATGTAGGTCCTGATGAGTTTTATAAGTTTTTTTTTTCGTTCATTACTTGGATAACCCCTTTAAGGTTCCCTGTGACCAGCAAAGGCGTGTGGACTTTTGGTACAGCCAGGAGGCCTTATCTGTTCTTTTTTTTACATTTTCTGTTATTATGATCCACTCTTGATTTTGGCTTCCAAAACTACATACAGAAACCTGAACGTATGGATGTATCCTTAGGCTTTTTCAGATGAGTGTGTCCTGTGCGGAAATCACGCTCCTTGTGAGTGAGTGTGAGTATGATTTCCCATTATGGACAGTGCTTGTTTCACAGGAGATGTACAATGCTGTGTGTCTCTGCATGACCTTACTACTACAGAGTTAGGGCTTATGCACACAACCACAGCCATTTTTGCAGTCTGCAAATTACGGCTCCACAAAACATGGATACCGACCGCATGTGTTCTGCATTTTGTGGAATGGAACATCCTGTCATCCATAGAACGACTGTCTGTAAAACTGATAAATTTAGGACGTTATATTTTTTTTTGCGGGTGCCACAGAACGGACATACAGTACGGATGCAAATAGCACATGATGTGCTGTTCGCAGCTTTTGCTGGCCCACTGAAGTGTATGGATCTGCATCCGAACTGCAAAAAAAGCGGATCACATGCAGACAAAAAACATAGTCATGTGCATAAGCCCATATAATGACAGCATTAAGTGCTTCTGCTATTTCCTTTAGAATTACCTTCGCTATCCAGCCTGAGTTCCCATCTGTGTACCCATCCTGCCTGTGTGCTCCTGACTTCACAGTTCACTTTCAGTTCGAGTTTGTGAACAGTTTTAGTTCTCTTAGTCTGTCTACGTTACAGTCTTCGTTCCTGCCTTGTTACTGCATCCATCACTTCTCTGTCTGCAAGCTCTCCTAGTGTCTCTTGTTGGGTGTTCCAGTATCAGTGACTTTCCAGACTGCTTCAGCGATCGTGATGTGGATTCCCTGCATGCCAGCCATCTGACCAAGTTTCCTACAGTCAGGTTTTACCAAAAACCTCCTTAATGAGTATAAGTGACTGTTCAGACTGTACCTGCAGTTCTGGTGTATTTTCTGAGCCTAGAGCATCTCTGTGGGTCAGCTGCCAACTACCCTGGGACTATCCCAAGAGGTAGCTGTCTGGTTGCTCCCCTGTGGCAAACTCCAGATCCCTGTATAGGGGTTAAAGGGTGAATACCAAGGGAGTACTGGAATAACGCCCTTAGGGTTTAGCCCAAAGCCAAACCAGTTAGTTGGCACCGCAGGTCCACACTCACTGATCTGTAACCATTATTAAAGGGGTATTCTCATCTTGGACAATGGGGGCATATCGCTAGGATATGCCCCCATTGTCCTATAGGTGCGGGTCCCGCCGCTGGGGTCCCAACGGCCGGACCCGTACCTATAGGACAATGGGGGCATATCCTAGCGATATGCCCCCATTGTCCAAGATGAGAATACCCCTTTAAAACAGGTATTGATACTTTTGGTAGTGTAGACTGGTGCAAAGACCTGCTCTGGAAGATTAAATGACCATAAAGCTTGTCGGTAGAGGGAAGCATCAAGTGCTGTAACATTTCCTGGTAGACGGCTGCGCTGAATTTGGACTTAATATAACACAGTTGACCTACACCAGCAGATGACATGGCTCCCCAAACCATCACTGACTGTGGAAACCTCACACAGCCCAGGTACTGCACTTCTGACATTGTCTCTGGGTCATGAGTGGCTTGACACAAGGAATGTGAAAGTTGCAGCCCATGTCCCGGATATGTCTGCGAATGGTGGCTCTTGTAGCAGTGACTCAAGCTGCAGTCCACTCCTTGTGAATCTCCCCAAAATTCTTGAATAACCTTTTCTTGACAATCCTTTCAAGACTGTAGTTATCCCTATTGCTCGCGTAACCTTTTTCTGCCACACTTTTTCCTTCCACTCAACTGTCTATTAATATGCTTGGATACATCACTCTAAACAACCAGCTTCTTTAGCAATGGCCTTTTGTGACTTCCCCTCCTTGTGGAGTGTGTCTTCTGAACAACTGTAAAGTCCGCAGTCTTCTCAATGATTGTGTAGCTTACTGAACCAGACTAAGGGACCATTTAAAGTTTTAAGAAACATCTGCAGGTGTTTTGTGTTGAGTAGAGTGTGACACTATGAGGCTAAAATATTGAACTTTTTCACAATATTCTAATTTTCCGAGATACTGACTTTTTTGTTTTCATTAGCTGTAAGTTATAATCAACATTAAAAGAAATAGACTCTTGAAATAGATCAGTATATATGTAATTAATCTATATATTAGTTTCACCTTTTGAATTGAATTACTGAAATAAATTAACTTTTCAATGATATTCTAACTTATTGAGATGCACCTGTGATCTTCTTGGAGTGGAGCCATACCGTCAATGGTTTTAGTCTACTGTCCTTCTGCCGAAAAACCTGCACCAAGTCCTGATATTTTGACATATGGTACCCATCTCAGGATAGATCTGGAGAGCTTCGAGCCTTGGTAACTATGGCCTCCCTAACTTGAAAATTCAGAAATCTACAAACATCTCTTGGCGTGTCAGAAGGCTGAGGCTTCAGACAGAGAGCTCTATGGGCCCTTTCGATAGTAATCTCAAGGGAGTAGTCATTGCCCAGCAAACAGGCGTATAAGCTGTTTAACTGCAGCTGGGATGTCACTCGGGAGCACCAATTCCCGGAATACCTCTAAAGCAGAGATTATTCCTTCTTTCCCAATTCTCCTGATTCTCCAAAGCCTTGAGCATAGCATTCATGTGGGTTTGGCAGCTGGAGAGACTGCCTGTTGAAACACAGCCAACTGGGATTCCTCTAGAGCTTTCACCCTCTTTTCTATGTGACAAAAGTCCTGCTTTATAATGGACAGTTCAGTAATAGCTGGCTCCGCTGCCTTAGCTAGGGTCTTTTTTTCAAAATGGCCTCGCTGTAGGGAGGTTGTCTTGCCTGAGGGAGTGGTCACTTTTAGCATCCGATGTATCTGAGTCCCTGTCTTCAGTAGCACGAGGGGCTGCGGGCGCCATCTTAGGTTCCCTTGACACGAACACTGCTGCAGCTTTTGTAATAAATTTGTCTCCACTCCAATCTCTCCATTGCGAGAAGAAGTTTTTGGAATACATGGGGTATCCCCAGACTTAGAGCCACCGATTTTAGCAGTGCAGCGCATCAGGCAGCCATTCCAGTCAGGGGCAGGCTCCATCCCCCAGGGAGCAGTGAAATATTAAAGGGGTTGGCCACTTTGTTAGCACTTATTAAAACTGTAAAGAAAGTAGGGACATTGCACTTACTAATATATCTTCTTAAGCAGATCTGCCTGGTTTCTTTGCTATTGGAAGCCACGCCCCCTCTGTCCTGCTCTCACAGCTGCCTGTCTCATCCATCCCTGCACGTGCCCTAGTCCATGGAAGGAGTGTGCTGCTGTCTGGGTCCAAAAGCACCCTGCTTGTATCAGAAGTGCTTTCCTTGTGTGACTGGCACTCCTGCCTGTGCAGGGCTGTCAGGGGCTTAGCAGGGACACTTTGCAGGAGGAAGGGAGACTGAGGAGAAGCTGTGATAGAGCTCACTGACTGCAGTGATGTAGCAGAGCCAGGAAGGTGCTGTGGACAACAAAGTGTGAGCAATCCTAGTGTCTGTCCTGTCTATGACTACTCTGCAATGTGATCTTATCACTGACATGTTTTTCCAGCCAGACCAAGAGGTCAGGAGCTTTAACCCCTTCTGAGCTGTCAGTATGGCTGAGGTCAGTGATATCAGCAGCAGTCACTGATCTCATCTGTAAATATGTGCCCTCTCCTTCCTGCACACTGTATATAGTGATATATGATGTCTCCCATACAGTGATATGTGACCCCCACCACTGTATACTGTATATAGTGATATGTGACCCCTGTATACTGTATACAGTAATACAAAAACTACAAAAAGGAGCCAGACCGCATATAACAGTTCCAATATTTTATTAATAGATAAACAAAACAATGAATGTCATAAAACCAAGTGCAGGACTAAAAGCGACATCCCACAAGAGGAGGCACCAAGGGATCAGTGTAAAAAATGTCAATATGGAAAATCACATGATAAAGTGGAAGTGCAAAACATAAAAACAGTTGATAAATAGGACAAAACAGATACCCATGAATGCCTCCTCAGGCATGGCGCCAGTCCCAATGCGTTTTTTGGCGTACCTTCATCAAGGGGTGGCGGCATCACCGAGGAGCAAACCTTAACCCCTTGGCGCATATGGACGTAACTGTACGTCCAAATTGCAAGTAATTTACTGCATTTGGACATACAGTTACGTCCAAAATGCTTATCTGGAGAGCAGAGACACCGGGGCTGCTGGCAAGGGACCAATCAGAGTGGTCCCTTGCCGGCAAGCGCTCCGATTGGTTAGTCTCTGCAGACTAACCAATGGAGCGCTTCATTGAGGAAAAAAAAAGCCAGTTTCAAGCTGCGATCTCCATGCTGAACCTGAAAACTGGCCTTTAGACTGTGCCCCCGGTCCTCCGTTGCCCGCCCCCATGCCTCCATTGCCCCCCCCCCCCCCCCGCTGCTCTCTGTCTTGTGACGGCAGCGGCTCACGATCGGAGCCGCTGCCATCTGCAGAGAGTGTGAGCACTCTGCAGCTACTGCTGAAACACCGATTTCAGCTATTTAACCCCATAGATGCCGTGGTCGGTAGTCGCCCGCGGCATTCATGGGGTTGAGAAGGAGGGAGCTCCCTCTCTCTGCCATCGGGCCGCCGCTGCTTTAATGGCAGCGGCCCGATGGTTACCATGGCAACCGGACGCCTTACAAAAGCGTCCTGGCGTCCATGCTGCCAAAGTATCACATGATCCACCCCGCCAGGTGAACGCAGAATTTAAAAAAAAAAAAAAACTATGCCAAAACAGCCATTTTATACTGTTCAAAAATGCATCTAATTTGTAAAACTTAAAAAAAATAAAAGTGATACACATATTGGGTATTGCCACGTCCATAACAACCTGCTCTATAAAAATATCACATTATATTCCCCCTCAGGTGAAAACTGTAAAAAAATTAAATAAAAGACCTATGCCAAAACAGCCATTTTTTGTCACCTTGCCTCACAAAAAGTTTAATAGCAGGCGATCAAAAAGGCGTATTTACCCCAAAATGGTACCAATAAAACCGCCATCTCGTCCCGCAAAAAATGAGACCCTACCTAAGACAATTGCCCAAAAAATAAAAAAAATATGGCTCTCAGAAAATGGCAACACAAAAAAAGATTTTATACTGTTAAAAAATGCATCTAATGTGTAAAACTTAACAAAAATAAAAATGATACACATATTGGGTATCACCACATCCGTAACAACCTGCTCTATAAAAATATCACATTATATTTTCCCTCAGGTGAATGCTGTAAAAAAAAAATTAAAAAAAGATGTCAAAACAGCTATTTTTTTCACCTTGACTCACAAAAAGTGTAATATCAAGCGCTCAAAAAGTCTTATGTACCCCAAAATGGTACCAATGAAAACATCACCTCATCCCGCAAAAAATGAGCCCCCACATAAGACAATAACTAAAAAAAAAATAAAAATCAATAGCTCCCGCAAACCAATCCATCAAAATCTGGTCTGCAAAATCCATATGGCGCTCCTTCTATTCTGAGTCCTGCCATGTGCCCCCACAGCAGTTTACCACCACATATGGGGTGTTGTCGTATTCAGGAGAAAATGGGGAACAAATTATGGGGTGCTTTTCTCCTGTTAGCCCTTGTAAAAATGAAAAAAAATTTGGGGCTAAAGCAACATTTTATTTGAAGAAATGAAACATTTTATTTTCACAGCCAAGTGTTTCCAAATTCCGTAAAATGCTTAGGGGGTCAAAGTGGTCAGTACCCCCCTTAATATATTCTTTGAAGGGTGTAGTTTCCAAAATGGGGTCACTTTTTGAGGGTTTCCACTGTAGGGGTACGTCAGGGTCTCTGAATTACAAAATGGTGCCTAAAAACCATTCTAGCAAAATCTACCTCCAAAATCTGTATGGCGCTCTTTTCCTTCTGACCACTGCCACAAACCCATACAGATGTTTACCACCACATATGGGGTATTTCTGTAAACTGCAGAATCAGAGTAATGTATATTGAGGTTTAGTTTGCTGTTAACCCTTGCTGTGTTGCAAGAAAAAATTGCTAAAAAAGGGTTATTCTCATTTTAGACAATGGGGGCATATCGCTAGGATATGCCCCCATTGTCTTATAGGTGCGGGTCCCACCGCTGGGACCCGCACCTATTTCCAGAACGGAGCCCCCGAAGTGAATGAGGGCGCACTGCGCATGCGCAGCCGCCCTCCATTCATTTCTATGGGGCCGCCGAAAATAGCCGAGCGCTGGCTCGGCTACTTCCGTCGGCTCCATAGAAATGAATGGGAGCGCACCGCGCATGCACGGCCCGGCTCCCATTCATTTCTATGTGCGGCGTGGGGAGCTGCGCCTGGTGGTGGCCGGACCCCCGGAAACCTGGGTTCCTCCAGGCGCAGCGCTCCCCGCTCCGTTCTGGATATAGGTGCGGACCCCAGCGGCGGGACCCGCACCTATAAGACAATGGGGGCGTATCCTAGCGATATGCCCCCATTGTCTAAGATGAGAATACCCCTTTAACATGAAAAATCTGCTAAAAAATAAACTTTTTAAATTTCGCCTCCATTTTCCTTTAATTCTTGTGGAACACCTAAAGGGTTAAAAAAAAGTTTGTAACATCCGTTTTTAATAATTTGAGGGTTTAGTTTCTAAAATGGGGTGATTTATGGGTGGTTTCCATTATGTAAGCTCCTCAAAATCACTTTATAACTGAACTGGTGCTTAAAAAAATGGTTTGGGAAATTTTGTTGAAAATTTGAAAAATGGCTTCTAAACTTCTAAGCCTTCTAACGTCCTAGAAAAGTAAAATGACATTTACAAAATGATGCCTACATAAAGTAGACATATGGGGAATAATGACTGATAACTATTTTATGAGCGATTACTATCTGTCTTAAAAGAAGAGAAATTCATATTTAGAAAATTGTGAATTTTTCCACATTTTTGGTAAATTTGGGATTTTTTTTTTAATAAAGGAGAAATATATTGACTCAAATTTACCACTATCATGAAGTACAATGTGTCACGAGAAAACAATCTCAGAATGGCTTGGATAAGTAAAAGCGTTCTAAAGTTATTACCACATAAAGTGACGCATGTCAGAGTTAAAAAATTTGGCTCAGTCCTTAAGGCCAAAACAACCTGCAGCGTCAAGGGGTTAAATACACAGAATATCCAATTAGAAAGTGAATGCAATCAACCCCCACAAACAACCGACATGTGAACAAGGCCTAAAAAAAGTGAGAGGAAAAAAAAAAAAGCACGTGAAAGACACCTAAAGGGGATTAATTGAAAAGGTTAGAACGAATACATAAAACTCCAACAGTGAAGACACAATAGATCGAGTTGTGATCAAAGTATATGACAGAAAATTAATAGTAGTGAAAATTAAACCATAAAAAGGACTAAAATACTTTCTTCCTTGGCCGATACGATGTCGCGTACGTGTTCGCGTACCCGTACTCTCAATTCTCTTGTGGTAAGTCCCACATAAATCTGGAAGTTCTTTTCTCCAGTATAATCATGAAAATCTGTGGCCCGCTCCATATTGGGGTACGCGATGCACTTGCCACAGGGTGAGAAACCCCATCTTGGTTTTCCGACTCCTGGAAAAATTGGAGGGATTTGTTTCATATACAGACTCCTGACCAGATGATCCCGTAGATTTTTAGATCGTCTTGCGACCATGGAAGGACCTAAGGAAACATACTTAGCGACAATTGGATCGGTCATCAATATTGGCCAAAATTTCTCCAAACATCTTTTCATGTCGGACCACCTTGAATGGTAATTGGTGATAAACCGCACTTTATCATCATTGGATCTCGGCCTCTGGGTGTAACGGAGATCAGAACGAGAGCTTGACTTGGCCCTACGATAGGCCTCTTTGATACATCAATGGCTGTACCCACGAGTGAAAAATCTTTGTTTAAGATCAGTCGCATGTTTTTCAAATAATTCGTCGCACGTAGGAATTGTCCTGTCGGAATGGATCTAATCATTTGTGGAGGGTGAGAAGAAGATGCATGTAAATAAGAGTTGACCGACGTGGGCTTCTTATATACATCCATTATGATCGACCCATCATCACCCCTTCGCAATAGCACATCTAGGAATTCTATGGCATCCTTATCAAACTTATAAGTAAGCTTGATATTCCTGGTATTATGATTCAGATGTCCAAAGAATTCATGTAAGTCCCCAATGTTGCCCTGCCAGATGATAAACACATCATCGATGTACCACGCCCAAAAAATGGCACGGTCCATCAATGTATGTCGATCTGACAGGAAAAGGTCCCTCTCCCACAGCCCCAAGAACAAATTTGCATAAGAGGGCGCACTTGGGGCCCCCACTGCAGTCCCTTGGAGCTGCAGGTAGAAAGACCCATTGAATGACCAGCCACATTGACTATTGTGACATCACAAAGACTATGCCCTCGGTTGTGCGTTTTGTTTGTTTTCGTTTTTGGGCATTGTGACAATATTTCTTAAGCCACTTTTGAGCCTGTGGCCCTATTGATTTAATACTGATCAGGTTTACCTGCTGGACTCCAGTGCTGTATGGAGCCATATATAAATATACTTCCCAGTTGCGCCCTTTTTGCGCCATTTTATCCCCATTTTACCCCCTTTTCAGGTTATTTAAAGGGACAACTGTACATTCTTCACATTCTTGAGACTCACGACGCAGAAGGTGACAAAGGGGCGTCGTTGCTTCTTTGCTTGACGGTGGCACAATGGGTCGTTGATTAATATGGGGTGGAAACATAGTCCAAGTCAAGTGACTACCTCTTGAAGCTCATCAAGAGAATGCCAAGAGTGTGCAAAGCAGTAATCAAAGCAAAAGGTGGCTACTTTGAAGAACCTAGAATATAAGACATATTTTCAGTTGTTTCACACTTTTTTGTTAAGTATATAATTCCACATGTGTTAATTCATCGTTTTGATGCCTTCAGTGTGAATCTACAGTTTTCATAGTCATGAAAATACAGAAAACTCTTTGAATGAGAAGGTGTGTCCAAACTTTTGGTCTGTACTGTATATATATTTATATAATGTACAAGGGGTCACACATCACTATACATAACGTACAGGGGGTCACACATCACTATATATAATGTACAGGGGGTCACACATCACTATATAAAATGTACAAGGGGTCACACATCACTATATATAATGTACAGGGGGTCACACATCACTATATATAATGTACAGGGGGTCACACATCACTATATATAATGTACAGAGGGTCACACATCTGTATATACAGTATAAAGGGGGTCACACATCGCTATATATAATGTAAAGGTGCAGCGAGCCGGTACCGCAGGGGGAACACGTGAGCGTCAGGGATATGTCACAGTGTGGTGTTGCCGATGGTTACTCATGGTTTTTAGTGGAATCCCTGGACTGGCGTGCAGTTTCATGGAGGGGGGACACTACTTCCCTCGGGACACACTCTGTACGCAGGACTCCGCTGGATGGTGAGGCGAGGTGCCCTTGATGGTAATTTTTACAGTGTCAGTTGGCAGGATCCTGGAATGTCGTGACGCCAGTGTCTTTAGGTAGACACACCCTTAGTAACAGTAGAAGTGATGAGGAGACAGCTTGGTATGAACAATAAACTTTTACTTTTGCCTTGAGGTCAGATGGTTTAAATTACAATTGCTTCAGTAGGCAGTAGATGATACAGATTGATGTTGTAAGAATTCCTTCCAAGGCTGTTACTTTAAGTTGCTGTAGCTTTAAATCCAGTTACTCTTAACTCTCCACTTAGTCAGTCCCTTAATAACTAGTCTTGGCTCTGGATAGGATTTTATATCAATGCTTCAGGGTATGTTGGCCCTGCACGGCAGGAATTAATACGTCTGCACATGTCACTTTAAATATATAAACCTGACTGCCGTTGGGGTTTCCAGTAGGTAATAGATTCACAACTGTAGCTAGAAGTTGCAGAATGCAGTGTCCGGGTGCTGTGGAGATAGTCCCAGTCACTATATGTTGCTGAAAAAGTCCATTAAGCTGATGAGCTCAGCGTTTACCTTTGACAGGCTTGGTATCCAGTTTGTGCCAGTTGCTAGCGGCCTAGAATATGGTAAGTTGCCATCTTGGTAGCTATGACATGGCTAGTGTCCAGCAGGAATGGCGGCCTTTAGGGTGACTTTCTCCTCCTGCACATTTCTTAGGTTGCTTCTGTCTTCCTCACATTCTCCTCTAACTCCTCACACTAACTTTTCCTCTAACTCCTATACCATAGAGGGGTATATTTATACACAAAATACAGTTTGTAGTGTCCCTTTCACACATAACATGTGGGACACTGCATACCCCACTTCTTTAAACTAAGCTGGCCTCGGCTTATCCTTGACACATTGTGGTATCTCCTGAAAAAGAGTAGAAAAAGTGCACTGTACACATATACACTTAAATACATTCTCCCATATATATATTAGTATTATAAAATAGAGTATAAAATTTACATTATAGTAGCATAAATATTCAGCATTATATACAGTACAGACCAAAAGTTTGGACACACCTTCTCATTCAAAGAGTTTTCTATATTTTCATGACTATGAAAATTGTAGATTCACACTGAAGGCATCAAAACTATGGATTAACACATGTGGAATTATATACTTAACAAAAAAGTGTGAAACAACTGAAAATATGTCTTATATTCTAGGTTCTTCAAAGTAGCCACCTTTTGCTTTTATTACTGCTTTGCACTCTTGGCATTCTCTTGATGAGCTTCAAGAGGTAGTCACCTGAAATGGTATTCCAACAGTCTTGAAGGAGTTCCTAGAGATGCTTAGCACTTGTTGGCCCTTTTGCCTTCACTCTGCGGTCCAGCTCACCCCAAACCATATCGATTGGATTCAGGTCTGGTGACTGTGGAGGCCAGGTCATCTGGCATAGCACCCCATCACTCTCCTTCTTGGTCAAATAGCCCTTACACAGCCTGGAGGTGTGTTTGGAGTCATTGTCCTGTTGATAAATAAATGATGGTCCAACTAAACGCAAACCGGATGGAATAGCATGCCGCTGCAAGATGCTGTGGTAGCCATGCTGGTTCAGTATGCCTTCAACTTTGAATAAATCCCCAACAGTGTCACCAGCAAAGCACCCCCGCACAATCACACCTCCTCCTCCATGCTTCACGGTGGGAACCAGGCATGTAGTCCATCCGTTCACCTTTTCTGCATCGCACAAAGACACGGTGGTTGGAACCAAAGATCTCACATTTGGACTCATCAGACCAAAGCACAGATTTCCACTGGTCTAATGTCCATTCCTTGTGTTCTTTAGCCCAAACAAGTCTCTTCTGCTTGTTGCCTGTCCTTAGCAGTGGTTTCCTAGCAGCTATTTTACCATGAAGGCCTGCTGCACACAGTCTCCTCTTAACAGTTGTTGTAGAGATGTGTCTGCTGCTAGAACTCTGTGTGGCATTGACCTGGTCTCTAATCTGAGCTGCTGTTAACCTGCAATTTCTGAGGCTGGTGACTCGGATGAACTTATCCTCCGCAGCAGAGGTGACTCTTGGTCTTCCTTTCCTGGGGCGGTCCTCATGTGAGCCAGTTTCTTTGTAGCGCTTGATGGTTTTTGCGACTGCACTTGGGGACACTTTCAAAGTTTTCCCAATTTTTCGGACTGACTGACCTTAATTTCTTAAAGTAATGATGGCCACTCGTTTTTCTTTACTTTGCTGCTTTTTTCTTGCCATAATACAAATTCTAACAGTCTATTCAGTAGGACAGCTGTGTATCCATCAGCTGTGTATCCACCCGACTTCTGCCCAACACAACGCTGGGTGGCTACTTTGAAGAACCTAGAATATAAGACATATTTTCAGTTGTTTCACACTTTTTTGTTAAGTATATAATTCCACATGTGTTAATTCACAGTTTTGATGCCTTCAGTGTGAATCAACAATTTTCATAGTCATGAAAATACAGAAAACTCTTTGAATGAGAAGGTGTGTCCAAACTTTTGGTCTGTACTGTATATATATATATATATATTTTTTTTTTAATTTATTTATTTATTTTATTTTTTACTACACTCATTTTCCCTTTTTCCCCAGATGAAGGGTAGTCATATATTCATAGATGATTGATGGGCTGTCAGCTGGGAGCAGGTTGTGTGATAATAGACAGGATGCCCCTCTCTATGTGAGCAGATCGATTTGTACAAATGTATTCATCAGAGTTCTTGTGTAACAAAGGTCTGCCCCCCGTTGTACAGCCCCCCCTCCTCTGGCAGTCCGTCCGCTTTGCAATAGCGCTTGCCACATGTAAAGTGTTGAACAGCCTGGATTGGCACTCCTGCCAGTCCGGGCTGTTAGAGCAGGACTGCGGCTCTCATGTGAGAGCCGGGCCCCCGCTCCCCGCTGCACAGGGGACCCGTGCAGCGCTTAGACTGGGCCGCCATAAAAAAAAAAATGTGAACAGCATGACGTGGAGGACTGTTTAAATACCAATTCTAATTGAACCAGGAAATTGATTGAATGATTCATAGATCAAACACCATATAGTGTATAGTGTTTGTGGACATGGGGGGGGGCAAAGTGGGCACAGTATTGGGGGTAGCAGCAGGATAGTTCTGTATAAATTTGGTGACTGATATGCAAAATCTACAACAGTCCACCAGTATCGTAATACTGGTGTCTTCTGATATAGCATAGGGGGCTGCAAATCCCTGATGAAAGACGTCTGCGTGTGATTATCTGAACCAAATGGAGAAGAAAAGGAAAGTGAAGAACTGAAATCCATGGAGACGTCAACTGTAATACACTGGATCTGCCCCTGCCTTCAGCCTAGAGCGCAGAAGTACCTTGTCCCGGTCAGGGCAGAAGGGCTAGTTTTACCCTTGGTCACAAATCACATTTTATGCTGGAAGAGTCAAAATGCACACAAAATTTCATTATTTGACTTTTATAATGCAGTAGGGTTGACTGCTGGTGTTTTTTAGTGTGTGTAACCCCTCTAACAGGCAATTTAGAATGGCAGGCTGACATAGCAGCCAGTTGGCACCCTGCAATTTTATCGTGGGGGTCAACAAGAGCCCCATTCCTCTGGGAGATGCCATGGCCATTATGGACCGTGGTATCTGCGAGGTTAAATAACCAAGATTGGCTATCCTGGTCACTGTAGGTGTGTGTCAGCTACATTACACAGCCAGCATCTGCTGTATGTCTGCTCATGACCCCGCTCCATACACTCCTTTTACCCCTTGGATGTATAGTTACATCCAGGTGCACAAAGGGGCTGAGAATGCATACATGAGACTTTTTGACAGCATGGTCCAAAACCGCATCAAAAACCTTGCACTCCACATCCCTAGCTATCTGAACCTAGGGCAATCGACTTGTCTGCACCCCTCCCCCTAACTATATACCTGTAATTAACCCTTTAAAGAGCTTCTGTCAGCATGATCAATACGAAGCCAAGGTGAAACGCTTGCCGAGATGTGTTCTTGGACCCCTTGTCCCACGCTCCCTCAATCATGCTTATTTTTTCCCTGTTATAGGGTTTGTGTATAGGTTAATGTACCATATAGAATCTGTGTGTCTATGGCTGTGTATGATCTGTGTGTATATCTATCTATCTATCTATCTATCTATCTATCTATCCTGTATCTGTGTCTATAGCTGTTGTGACCTGTGTGTACATATGAGTGTATTGTATATTTATATTTGTCTTTGCAGAGTGCTTTTATATTGTGTCTGTTTTTGCTTTTCTGCTTCCAGTCATGGCGATGTGCACCTGCGCATTGGGATGTGCTGACTAACCCCCATCTTTTTCTTTGTAGTCTGCATTAGAGATGTGGCTGACTTCATTGGTCGTAGACTCCTAACTAACCCATAGGCTGATTTTAATTAGTGCAAGTATAAAACTGCAGCCTGCTCTTACTGCATTAATTGGAGGCCATTTGACATCAGAAGAGGTAAAATACAGTGTGGGCTCAGCATGCATGTGGAACCTGCATTCCGTGAATTTAATGGAGGTTGGTATGGCACCAGAGAAGTTAGTATTTAGTGTAGGTTCCTATCCTAAAAAAAAATCGCCTTGTCGATGGTGGAGAGGCACAAATAATTTTGTACAAAATGTATTTGCCAAGAATCTTACATTATTATTATTATTATGTAGCATTAGTAAATTTTCTATAGTGAGTATGGCAGGATTGTATGTACTTTATTATTGTGTTTGCAGAGTGCTGTTGCATTGTGTTTGTTTTTTCTTATGTGTATATCTATGGCTGTGTATTACCTATATACCTATGAGTGGACTGCATGTGTGTATCTATAATACACACATACAAAGTCAAGAATTAATATATGCTTCATAATGAATAAAAATAGTGCAAACACAGGGTGTTCAAATACTTAAGTAGATACTGTCAAGTAACTGCAATAAAATGCCAAAAGTGCTAAAAATACACATAAAGGGCTACAATATTTATTATTCCGACAAGAACTGGCCATATTGTTGTTTTCCACAAAGTCGTCCGGGGTCCTTAGAAAGGTAGATATCCACATACTCAGGCCTCTTTCACACGAACGTTGTTTTTGCGGGCTCCGATCCGCATTTTTCACATGAAAAATGCGGACCCATTCATTTCTATGGGCCCGCAAAAAATGCGGACAGCACACCGTGTGCTGTCCGCATCCGTTGCTCCGTTCCGTGGCCCGCAAAAAAAAATAGAGCATGTCCTATTCTTGTCCGTTTTGCGGACAAGGATAGGCAATGTTACAGTGGATCCGCAAAAAATACGGATGCCATACGGACGTCATCCGTTTTTTTTGCGGATCCGCAATTTGCGGACCACAAAACACAACGTTCGTGTGAAAGAGGCCTAAATCAGCATAAACAGTGCCCCATAAGAACTAAAACAAAATAGACAAAAAGAACAGGTAAGAATAAAAGTAGAATTACCCCAATAAATAAATTAAAAAGCACAGACTGTATCTACAGAAAGGACTTGAAACTAAGAGATTCAATAAGCCCTAATGGCATAACAGTTTTCAGTAACGTGAGCCATTTTGTTTTCTTTTGTAGGACCAATTTCTTTACGTCTCACCTGCTGCAGCCCAGAGTAACTCAGTCTATGCCTCAAACCTTTAAATCCTTTTTATTGCAACTGTGTTTTTCTTTGTTTAGTCACAGGTTGCAATTTGGCCAGCTCCTCCATCCCCGCAGATTGTGCAGATCTAATTTTACTTGCATGTTCAACTATACGGACCCTAAGTTCCCTCGTTGTCAATGCCAAGATACACTAAATTACATGGGAATGTAGCAAAGTAGATCACTGCCAATGTATGACATGTAATATGGTGCAAAATCCTAAATTCCCATGTCCCCAAAGCATCATAGAACACATTAGTTCTTATCATATACTGGCACACACTGGTACAATCACCACACGCAAAAGACCCCCAAGGTGGGCCACGACTGCCAAACCAATTTCGTTCAGGTGGTGGAACATAACTACTAGTCAGAGTATCCCCCAGATTTCATGCCCTCCTCCAGGTCTTGGTCAGATAACAATACTGGCCAGGACTTATTAGCAATTGTCCGTATTAGACCCTACTGTGAGTTAAAAGATGTTATTAATCTAAGTTTTAGGTCTACCATCATTTGATCTTTACTTTTTACTCACCAAAACCAAATCTCGCTGGGAATTTTTGGCCCTCAAATAGCCTTTTCTAATGTCTCTTTGGTTGTATCCTCTACTATGAAATCTATTCTGTAAATCACATGCCTGGGTTTCAAATCTTTGATCACTGGAGCAGATACAACAAAGTCTTAAAAACTGGCTAACCGGAATGTCCTTAATTGTCTGTGGATAATGAAAGGACCCAGGAAGTAGGAGAGAATTTGTAGAAGTTGGTTTTCTGTATAGGTCTGTGGAGACCCCACCATCCCCCTTTCTGATAAGAAGGATATCAAGGAACTTAGTCTGGGAGCGACTGTATTTCCACGTCAATTTAATTTTCAACTCATTAGAGTTAACTCGCTGCAAATACTGTTCTAACTCCGTCGTGGAGCCCTGGCAAATGAACAAAATATCATTGATATACCTAGACGACGAGACCACCTTCCGTGTTTTGTACCTCCTCCCTTTCCCAAAATGTCACGCTCGGGTGTGGAGGGTATAGCCACACCAAGCGTAAGAGGGAAGGGAACAGACTGGAGAAGGGAAATGGTCACCTCCTGCAGGAATCCCTGAGACTAGGCCCTGGCAGACTACCAGTATGAACAGGCCTTAGTTGTAGGAGAGTTCATACACAGGAACCTAATTTCTAACAGACCCTGTAGTTAGTGATAGGGGAAGAAGTCAACCCGTTCCTCCAACAGGACGGAGGAATAGGAGACTCCAAACGACGGATAAACACAATAGGGAAAATGACACTTATCTTTATGCAGAAATAGCAGCAACTGGATCTCATTCAAGAACAGCTCCAAACAACCAAGTGAGCAGAAAGTATAAACCGCAGTGAATCCTGGGAGATGAAGGAATAAATAGAGGAAAGACAATTACCACAGCCACAACAGCTGAGGGGAAGAAGTGTGGTAAACAGCAACCAAACCAAGGGAAAAGCATGTCAAATTATGTCACTTTTGAAATCCGCGCAGAACGTCTGATACCAGACGCAAGCCCACTCGTGACATTACCCCCCTTTTTACGGGTGACCTCCGGCCACCCAGGACTAACTTTATCAGGATGGCACCTGTGAAAGGCTTTCACCAAACGACTGGCATTCACGTCAGATGCCGGTACCCATGACCTCTCCTCAGGACCATAACCCTTCCAATGAACAAGATATTGAAGAGTCCCATGGAGAACTCGAGAATCAATGATCTTGACAATCTGGAATTCCAAATTACCATCCATCAAGACAGATGCAGGTGGCAAGGGAGATGGCTCCAGAGGTTCAACATATCTCTTCAACAAAGATCTGTGAAACACATTATGGATTTTCAGGGCCTGAGGAAGTTCAAAACAAAATGCTACAGGATTAATAATGGCCATGATATTATATGGGCCAATAAATCTTGGACCCAACTTCCAAGAAGGAACTTTGAACTTAATGTTCCTAGTAGACAGCCACACAGAATCACCCACACTCAGGTCCGGACCATTCATACGTTTCCTGTCAGCCACACGTTTGTACTTGTTACCCATATTTATCAAGTTATTTTGAATTTTTTTTATGGCAAACTCAGCCAGAGACAAAAACGAGGACCACTCCTCCTGGTTCTCAGAGACAAAACATCTCAAGTAAGTCTCCAGACTCTGATTGGTACGCTCAGTCTGTCCATTCGTCTGGGGATGAAAGGCAGAGTAAAAAGACAGTTGTACCCCGAGCCGAGTACAGAACGCCCTCCAGAATCTGGACACAAACTAAGTCCCACGATCAGAGACCACGTCAGTGGGAATGCCATGAAGTTTCACAATGTTGTTAACAAACACTTGTGCAAGAGTTTTAGCATTGGGGAGTCCGGGTAATGCAATAAAGTGCGCCATTTTACTAAAACGATCTACAACCACCAGAATAACTGTCTTACCAGACGACTCAGGCAGATCAGTGATGAAGTCCATGGATAGGTGAGTCCATGGTGTGGACAGGATGGGTAAAGGAAGTAGGGGTCCAGAAGGTCGAGTATGTGTCACCTTAGCGCGTGCACAGACACTACAGGCTGACACATAGTCCTCAACACACTTACGCAGCCCTGGCCACCAGAATCTATGAGAGATGAGGTCGACAGTGGATTTACTCCCAGGGTGTCCCGCAAGCACCGAAGAATGATGCTCCTCAAACACCTTATGACGCAAATCAGAAGGAACAAACAACTTCCCAGGAGGGCAAAACTCCGGCGCATCTCCCTGGGCCTCAAACACTTTAGCCTCAAGATAAGGGTAAAGAGTGGATATCACCACTCCTTCAGACAGTATAGAGCTCGGATCTTCAAAATCACCACCTCCAGGAAAACTACGTGACAACTTAGGCATCCGCCTTCACATTCTTAACCCCAGGACGATATGTGACAATGAAATTGAATCTGGTGAAGAACAAAGACCATCTGGCCTGCCTCGGATTAAGTCGTTTAGCCGACTCCAGGTAAGCCAGATTTTTGTGATTAGTGAATACCGTGATTGGGTGAATCGCCTCTTCCAACCAATGATGCCATTCCTCAAAAGCCAACTTAATGGCCAGTAATTCTCTTTCCCCACATCATAATTTCTCTCCGCCACAGAGAGTTTTTTCGAAAAAAAAGCACATGGGCGCCATTTACCAGGTGACGGGCCCTGTGATAAAACTGCTCCTACCCCCACATCGGATGCGTCAACCTCCACAATGAAAGGTTGTGACACATCTGGCTGCACCAATATAGAGGCAGAAGAAAAGCACTCCTTCACAGCGGAGAAGGCTTGCAACGCTGCATCAGACCACACTGAGACATCCGTCCCTTGCTTAGTTATGTCAGTTAAGGGTTTAACTATTGTCGAATAGTTCTTAATAAATTTTTGGTAATAGTTGGTGAACCCCAAAAATCGCATAAGAGCCTTCAGATTTTCAGGTCGGTCCCAGTTCAGAACAGCACAGACTTTCCCTGGATCCATACGAAAACCTGAAGATGAAAGCAAGTATCCTAAGAATTGCACCTCATGTACAGCAAAAACACATTTCTCTAATTTTGCATATAACTTGTTATCTCTTAAGATTTGCAACACTTGCCTCACGTGATCCTGATGTGTCACAATATCTGGAGAATAGATTAGTATGTCATCCAAATACACGACTACAAACCTCCCCACAAGATGATGAAAAATGTCATTAACAAAATGCTGGAAGACAGCAGGAGCATTGGTCAACCCAAAAGGGATGACCAGGTTCTTAAAGTGGCCCTCAGGAGTGTTAAAGGCCATCTTCCATTCATCCCCTTCCTTGATCTTGACCAGATTATATGCCCCCCTTAAGTCCAACTTGGAGAACACCTTGGCATCCACAATCTGGTTAAACAAGTCAGGAATCAAAGGAAGGGGGTACGGATTGTTGGGGCAAAACCCCCTTCTCTATGATTGCCGGGGTCCTAATTCAATGAAGATGAGCGCTCAGAGAATTGACACATGCACCTTGGATGAATCAGATTCTCTCCTTCATTCCGGTTTATTTTACATCCGTATACATCTTATAACACTACAGATAATCATAGACAAATCTGGCCCACCACCAAGGGGGTGGAAATCAGAACTAATGATTTGATTGGTTATTCATACAAGGTAATATTTCCGCACTATACTAACAAGGTTCTACTAATTAGAAAGTTTCTTATCTGAGACCTGACATTCTTTAGCTGTAAATCCTGAAGCTACCAGAATAAGAGAAAACCAAAGTTAACCCTCCTGAGCCTCAAACTCTGATAAGAAGCATGAGAGAATGAGGGAGAGCGAGACAGCGAGCGAGCTGCTTACTTCGGCCTTGTAACTATCTTATACACAGAAAACTCCCCACATTCTCACAGCTGCTCAGTAATTTTCCACATATGCACAAGATGGAGGACATACTTATACAAAATGGATTCTTATCCCTCACAGGATCACGGACAGTAATCCTATTGAGTTCACAGAAATCCAGACATGGCCTAAGGCAGTGATGGCTAACCTCGGCACTCCAGCTGTGGTGAAACTACGACTCCCAGCATGCTCCATTTATTTCTGTTGAGTTCTGAGAGCAGTCAAGCAAGGGGGGCATCTGTAGTTTTACCACAGCTGGAGTGCCAAGGTTAGCCATCACTGGCCTAAGGGTTCCGTCCTTTTTCTTAACAAAAAAGAACCCTGCTTATTCCCGGTGAGGGGGTAAATCCTGACATCCACCTTCAGAAAATACATCAGAGAAATCCGATATAAAAGAAGGAAGAGTCTTAGTGGTTAAAGCAGAAAAAGATGTATTAAAGGGGTATTCTCATCTTGCTATTTCAGCCTTACCAGCAGCAAGCTCTGCTGTTCACTTCCTGGTTTCCTGCTTCTAAGGCTGGGTGGGCTTAGGCCGTTTGAGTGAAGGGCTGCCACGCCTCCTTATGACAGCACACTGAGAGCTCAGTCCTTGCGTGCTCGTTCATGTGGATAGTATGAGTCATCAGCCTGCAGTGTCTGTGAAGCATATTCTATCTGCTGTGGAATCCTCACTCAGAGCCAAAGTGAGCTAAGCAGACAGTAACAAGTGGCTCTCTTGCATTCTAATATAGTTTTACACACAAAACATGTTTTATCTTTTACAAGCCCATTCTTACCATAAAAACAATAATTTACTATTATACATTGTCCCCATAGCATGTTAGCTAGTAACCTAATTATCTGTGCTATTGCCTCACATAAAATATTACCATCCCCCAACCACCAGCACCAGCACTGATGCAGATTTGTTTACATTATAGATCTACTGCAGTTGTTTATACACTTTTGACTATATATATATATATATATATATATATATATATATATATATATATAGATGCATATCCAGCATATGCATATACAGGTCTGCTATATCATCCCTCACCAATCCCCTCTAGCTGTTTTGCTCAACAGCTTCCTATACAGCACTGCTACATCTGTCCTCATCTCCCCCAATAGCTAAGCAACTGCTAACTCAGCTCTACTACATCTGTCTTTCCCTCTCACACTGTGCCTGCCTGAACCGCTACCTATACAGCTATACTACATCTGTCCTTCTCTCTCACACTGTGCCTGAACCGCTACCCATACAGCTCTGCTACATCTGTCTTTCTCTCTCAAACTGTGCCTGAACCGCTACCCATACAGTCCTGCTACATCTGTCTTTCTCTCTCACACTGTGGATGAACCGCTACCTATACAGCTCCGCTACATCTGTCTTCACCTCCCCCAATAGCTAAGCAACTTCTAACTCAGCTTTCCTACATCTGTCTTTCCCTCTCACACTGTGACTGAACTGCTACCCATACAGCTCTGCTACATCTGTGTTTCTCTCTGACACTGTGCCTGAACCGCTACCCATAGAGCTCTGCTACATTTGTCTTTCTCTCTCACACTGTGCCTGAACCGCTACCCATACAGCTCTGCTACATCTGTCTTTCTCTCACACTGTGGATGAACCGCTACCCATACAGCTCTGCTACATCTGTCTTTCTCTCTCACACTGTGCCTGAACTGCTACCCATACAGCTCTGCTACATCTGTCTTTCTCTCACACTGTGAACCGCTACCTATACAGCTACGCTACATCTGTCTTCACCTCCCCCAATAGCTAAGCAACTTCTAACTCAGCTCTGCTACATCTGTCTTTCCCTCTCACACTGTGCCTGAACCGCTACCCATACAGCCCTGCTACATCTGTCTTTCTCTCTCACACTGTGCCTGAACCGCTACCCATACAGCTCTGCTACATCTGTCTTTCTCTCTCACACTATGGATGAACCGCTACCTATACAGCTCCGCTACATCTGTCTTCACCTCCCCCAATAGCTAAGGAACTTCTAACTCAGCTCTGCTACATCTGTCTTTTCCTCTCACACTGTGCCTGAACCGCTACCCAGGGCCGGGACTAGGGGTAGGCGACCGCCTAGGGCGCCATCTGGAGGGGGGCGCAGCCAGGACCGGATTATAATTGGAGCATCTGGAGCTACTGCTCCAGGCCCCGGCTCCAATGATTTCATGGGGGGCCCCGCTCCCCCCTCAGATCAGCCCACCCAGCCACTTTAAAAAAGCATACTTACCTGTTCTGCGCTGCCATCAGGTTCCGCGCTCCACTGTCTTACCTGCTGGCGCACACTATGACCTGACGCAGCACAAGACGCTGGTCTGAGGGGGGGCACAAGACGCTGGTCTGAGTGGGGGCACAAGACGCTGGTCTGAGGGGGGGCACAAGACGCTGGTCTGAGGGGGGGCACAAGACGCTGGTCTGAGGGGGGCACAAGACCCTGGTCTGAGGGGGCACAAGACCCTGGTCCTGAGGGGGGGCACAAGACGCTGGTCTGAGGGGGGGGGCACAAGACGCTGGTCTGAGGGGGGGCAAAAGACCCTGGTCTGAGGGGGGCACAAGATGCTGACCTGAGCTCTGATGGGGGCACATTGTGTTGATCTGAGGTCTGATGGGGGCACAAGACGCTGATCTGAGGTCTGATGGGGGCACAAGACGCTGATCTGAGGTCTGATGGGGGCACAATAAGCTGATCTGAGGTTTATTATCCCTGTACAGTGACATCACTGTGTTTATTATCTCTGTACAGTGACATCACTGTGTTTGTTATCCCTGTACTGTGACATCACTGTGTTTATTATCCCTGTACAGTGACATCGCTGTGTGTCTGGCTGGCGAAGGAAAAAAGGGGGGACCCCACGCCATTTTTTTAAATTTAATTATTTTAGGGAAAAAAATGGCGTGGGGTCCCCCCCTTTTTTCCTTCTCCAGCCAGATACAACCAGCAGCGGCAGCCTGGCACTACCAGGGTGGGAAGGGACACGGTTATTGGCCCTTCCCAGCCTAATGGTACCAGCCTGCAGCCGCCCCAGAGCCAGACCCTCAATTTAGAAGGTCCGGTCCTGCGGGTACCCGGCTCTTCCCGGCACCCCTGGTGGCGGTGGGTGCCGAGGTAATAGATGTTGGGGTTAGTGCTGGCCTGCCATACCGGCAAGCACTAAGCCCAGTATTAGTAATCAGGGCCGTCTGTAGATAGCCGTGATTACTAAAACTGCAGTCTTGTAAAAACAAACCCCACACACTTATAAAGTATTTTATTGAAATAAACAGTCCCCCAGACACCTGTTTGACCATTTTATTTAAAAAATAAAAAAGCTGGTCCGACGTAATCCACCAAATCCGACGTAGTCCTCTGCATTCACGACCCTGAAAAATAGAAAACAAACAAACAAACACAAACCACTTACCTCCTCAGGCTTCTACTTTGTAGTGATTCCTCCCGTCCAGCAGCTCGCTCAACACTAATAATAAACACAGTGATGTCACCGTACAGGGATAATAAATACAGTGATGTCACTTTAAACGTCTTTTATCTTCCCCCTAGTGTCCCATATATCAATTTAAAAAAATGCTCCTCAAAATAAAAATGCGCTCCCCAGTGTATATCAACTCTCATTATTTCCCCCTAGAGAAAATATATTTCCCCAAAATTAGTATCTACATATAAAAAAAATAAAAATCAGTGATAAATATATTTTCTCTAGGGGGAAAAAATTGAGTATGTCCCCCCTCACCCTCCCTCCACATTATTATGGCCCCCACCACACCCAGTGTCCCCTAGTGTCCCCAAAATCAGTATATAAAAAATTTAAAAAAATCAGTGATACTCAATTTTTACCCCCTATAGAACATATATATATATTTCCCCCCTCAATCTTCCTCCACATTATTATAGCCCCCACCACAAGTGTCCCAGTGTCCCCAAAATCAATTAGTGTACCCAGCCAATTTTTTTCTTGGCAGGCATAGTTTATTTTTTATATTTTTTCATAATTATATATAATTATATATAAAAAGAATAACTTTGTTTTGGGCCCCAAATCGTTGGTAAGTATAGTGTTTTTTTGTTTTTTTTATACTTACCTCTGTAGATTCAGGTGTCTCCGATCCTCTTCTCTCTCTCTTCTTAGCGATGTCTGTGATCGCATACAGAGCCCGCGGCTCTATATGCGGGCACGGACACAAAAGAGCTGCCGCGCATGCGCGGCTGCCCGCATCTGATACAGAGCAATCGCTGCTCTGTATCAGACATCGCGGAGAAGGAGGCAGCTACCGCGCATGCGCGGCTGCCCGCATCTGATACAGAGCAAGCGCTGCTCTGTATCAGACAGCCGGGAATGGAGCGCGCATGTGCGGCTACGTGCGCGCTCCAAATACAAGCAGCGGCTGCCTGGGTGAAAAAGGACTCCTGTCTGCGCAAGTGCGTCCCGCGGTAAATATGTGAAAAGCGGGCCGTAACCTAGGGGAACCAAATGTAAACAACAGGGTAAGAAAATTGCATTTTATCGATATGAGGGATATATGTATAATGACTTCTAATTACAAAAAGTATCATGGCCACCAGTATTCCGTTTTAAACATTGATCAGTGAGAAGGGAATACCCCTTTAAGGCAATTGTCAACACAATAATCGTCCCAATCCACAATTTGTCTAGTATGCCAGTCAATGGACGGATTATGTTTGCTTAACCACGGTAAACCCAGAACCACAGGGGCAGGAAGACCTTCCAACACAAAACATGAAATAAGCTCCTGATGAAATTCACCCACTCTTAATTTGATATCATGCACCATCTGAGACAAACACTTCTGAGAGAGAGGTGCAGAATCAATGGCAAACACAGAAATCCTCTTATCCAAAGAACTCGACAACAGTCCATGCATACGGACAAACTGAGCATCAATCAAGTTCACCCCTGCCCCACTGTCAATAAACACCTCAATTTTAACAACCTTTGACTCTAGTGCCACCTCGGCAGTCAGGAGAAAACGGGTACTACAGGATGAAGACAAATGCACATTTTCAGTCTCCCTACCCACCCCACCAAGAGTGAGAGGAGAATTCAACGCCCCCTTTTCTTTTCTCTCTTTTAGAGATAGGAAGCATGGACATACATTGATAAAGTGTCCTTTCTGACCACAGAAAAAACACACTCCCTTTTTATTACCAAGATGTTTATGGGTGGAGACAGGAGTGGCTCCCCCTAATTGCATAGGTTCGTCCCCTGACATCAACCTAGGGGAATATTCACCCAAAGTGTCATAGGAAGCCGGTACACTATGTGATAGTACGTCCTGACAGCAGGGGCCCCTAGATCGCTCTCTCAGGCGCCTATCCATGCGCACAGCAAGAGACATAGCGGCTTCCAAAGACACAGGAGTTTCCTGAAAGGCCAAAGTGTCCTTCAGCCTTTCAGATAAACCTTGACAGAATTGGCTACGTAAAGCCGGATCGTTCCATTCAGTATTGGTCGCCCACCTCGAAACTCAGAGCAATAAATCTCAACCGGCCGCTCACCCTGACAAAGGTCACGTATCTGGGTCTCAGCCAGGGAGATACGTTCCGGGTCATCATAGATAATCCCTAAAGCCTTGAAAAATTAATCTACTGACCGGAGAGACTGCAATCCAGTCGGCAGAGAAAAGGCCCATGACTGCACCTCTCCTTTAAGCAGCGAGATGACCACACCAACCTTCTGCTCCTCATTACCAAAAGAATGTGGACGCAGTCTGAAATACAATTTGCACGCCTCCCTAAATAGAATAAAATTATCACGTCCCCCAGAAAATCTATCCGGGAGGAGGACCTTAGGCTCCAAACAGGCCTGACACTCAGCACCCCCAGAACCACCAGCCTGTGGTCTCTGAATCTGGTTGCAGATGTCAGCCACCTCTAAGCTGAGTCCCTGCAGCCGTTCAGCCAGTGCAGCAATAGCATCCATGTCAGCACAAAAATGACATAAATTTTTGTTTTGGCAGTTTATAATGTCACGCTCGGGTGTGGAGGGTATAGCCACACCAAGCGTAAGAGGGAAGGGAACAGACCGGAGAAGGGAAATGGTCACCTCCTGCAGGAATCCCTGAGACTAGGCCCTGGCAGACTACCAGTATGAACAGGCCTTAGTTGTAGGAGAGTTCATACACAGGAACCTAATTTCTAACTGACCCTGTAGTTAGTGATAGGGGAAGAAGTCAACCCGTTCCTCCAACAGGACGGAGGAATAGGAGACTCCAAACGACGGATAAACACAATAGGGAAAATGACACTTATCTTTATGCAGAAATAGCAGCAACTGGATCTCATTCAAGAACAGCTCCAAACAACCAAGTGAGCAGAAAGTATAAACCGCAGTGAATCCTGGGAGATGAAGGAATAAATAGAGGAAAGACAGTTACCACAGCCACAATAGCTGAGGGGAAGACGTGTGGTAAACAGCAACCAAACCAAGGGAAAAGCATGTCAAATTATGTCACTTTTGAAAGCCGCACAGAACGTCTGATACCAGACGCAAGCCCACTTGTGACACAAAGCCCTAGGAAAAGATTAGAGTAAGAGGGCGCACAAGTCATCCCCCTCGCTGTCCCCCAGAGCTGTAGAAAGTGGTCCTTAAACACGAAAAAGTTATGTGTCAAAATAAATTTCAACAATAAAATAATAAACTTGATCACATCGGTTTCCAGTTTCGTCATTTGTAAAAAGAACCTGGCCGCCCAGGTCCCATGGTCATGGCATATCGAAGTGTACAGGAACTCCACATCACAGGTAACAAACAGGATATCACTCTCAAGATGAATCCTATTGAATCTCCTAAGTACATCAGAGGTATCTTTCAAATAGGAAGGTAGGGGCTCCACACAATTCTGCAAATAAAAATCAACAAAACAACAAACATTCCCACACAAGAAGAAAAGCATCCCCACAGCACAATGCTGCCACCACCATGTTTCATGGTGGGGATGGTGTGTTTAGGGTGATGTGCAGTGTTAGTTTCTGCCACAAATAACATTTTGCATTTAAGCCAAAAAGTTCAACTTTTCTCATCTGACCAGGGCACCTTCTTCCACTTTCTTTGCTGTGTCCCGTGCATGGCTTGTGGCAAACTGCAAATAGGCCTTCATATGAATTGCTTTCAAAAATTGCTTTCTTCTTGCAACTCCTCTATAAAGGCCAAATTTGCGGAGTACACAATAGTTGTCATGTGGACGGATTCTCGCATCTCAGCTGTGGATTTCTGCAGCTCCTCCAGAGTCACCATGGGTCTCTTGGCTGCTTCTCTAATAAGTGCTCTCCTTGCCTGGGCTGTCAGTTTAGGAGGAGATATATAGACAAAAGAAAAAAAGAGGGTTAATCCAATCTAGAGGAAGATTACTTCCAAGAAATAGGAGAAACAAGAGGCGCCAGTGGAGGGTCTGTATCACCAGAACATAAGCTATGCAAAGAGAGTGTTACCACAACACTATAGGAGATAGGCTGCTCAGGGATAAACCGTAAACCCACTGGGGGTACGTGAATCAGATATAAAGGAAATTGATAGTGATAATTATAATCACTAATCACCAAACAATATCCCCTGATCTAGCGCCAACTCCCCTATTGCGTTTGAAGGACTGAATATACAATGAGGAATAGAGAGGAAGATAAGGTTAAATCACACCAAGTCCCCTAAAGGGTAGAAGTGGAATATGAATAATTCTGAGAATGTGACAAATAAGAGGATAGTTGACCATCCGTCCACTACCTGCATAAAGGTGCAGTCATCTATAGTGTATTTGCAGCCCACTTATAAATAGGAAAAATGATAAAAACAATATTAATATAATCGACTCACTTCACTGGGGGGGGGGGGGGTCCGTCAGAATAAACTCAAGACACCTGCGGCACCCACTAGCCCCTTAGCCTGTAGTTGGTGGTGTAGGTGATTGATGGGAGCCCTGGACACAGCTTCTGATCCATGCCTTTTAATGTTAATATGCGGCTCAACGCGTTTCGGGGTAGAATAGATCACCACTTCCTCAGGAGCAATTATATAGACATACCTCTAGTGCACAAATTATATATATATATATATATATATATATATATATATATATATATATACACATAAGCACATATGCTGAACAGTCCCGCAGATTCACAATCCCGTTTCCACATGGCTCTTCCGGGCCGGCATGCGCTCCTTCCGGGTCTGCGTGCGGTCCACTGTGGAACGCAACAGCCGGACCTTGGGATGTCGTGTTTCCGGCTCCCGATGTGATCCAGCGTGGAACTTAACAGCGCTCAGTCTCGGTTGGCATCACACTATATATGGACAATTTATACATAGTAATTCTAAGGGAGCTTCAGGAGACTTATTAGACATTCTGTTTGCTATTATGATGCAATAAATAAATAAATAGATAGTAATAAAAACTTTCCATCAAGGGTGTTAAAAAGCATATTATTTAAAGACCATCACAAATGTATATATATATATATATATATATATATATATATATACACATACTATACATACATGCACATATACTTACAAATGCACACACACATACAAACAAAAATATTAGTAAGTTAATATCATATGTGCAAGAGAAGATTATATATATATCTATATATATATAAAATATAAAAATAAAAAATATATATATGAAAGAAAAAAATTATTTTATTATATGAAGTAATATAAAATGGTAAAAACTGGCAAAAAAAGGGGGGCTGCATATAAAATGTGTTTAATACAATATATTTAATGTTTAATAAAATATGCTTTAATGGAATGTATTTTTCTGGGAAAAAGTCACTGTAGGTAGGAGAATAAACTAATAGTTAACGTATTCAACAGTTTAGGTGGACAGCCATGTCTTGGTAGTTTTGCAGTTGAGCCATACTCCTTCCATTGTGGGATGGTGGATTGAATAGTGCTCCGTGAGATGTTCAGAGCTTGGAATATTTTTTTATAACCTAACCCTACTTTACACTTCTCCACAACTTTATCCCTGTCCTGTCTGGTGTGTTCCTTGGTTTTCATGATGCTGTTTGATCACTACTGTTCACTAACAAACTTCTGAGGCCTTCACAGAGCAGCTGTAGTTAGGCTCCATTCACACGACCGTATGTATTCCGTGTCCGTATAAAAACGGAACGGAAGACATACGGAAAGTCATCCGTAGTGTTCCGTAATTTTAAGGGCCCATTGACTTTAATGGGGCTACGGACGTGTTTTGCGGCCAAGTATAGGACGTTTCCTTTTTTTTTGCGGGAGAACTTCCGTAATATACAGATGCGGAATTTTTGCATTTTTTTTTCTCCTATGGAAAAATGAATGGGTCCGTATGGTTCCGCATCTTATCCGCAAAAATGTGGATAAGATACGGAAATGAACATATGGTCGTGTGAATGGGGCCTTATACGGAGAATAAATGACACACAAGTGAACTCTGTTTACTAATTAGGTGACTTCTGAAGGCAATTGATCGCACTAGATTTTATTTAAAGGTATCTGAGAACAGGGAGCTGAATACAAATGCACTCCAGACTTTTCAGATGTTTATTTAAAGCTGTCACATGGATTACCTGAATATGAAAGTACAACTATTGCCATGTAGAACAAAATACCTTGCGTCTGCGCATGATTTCATGGTGTTTTAGGAGGCATATGTGGGAATATGGCTAAAAAATAATATTGTGGTGCACAGTATACAGTATATGCTACTTACCGACTCCCTGCAGAGAATCACCATCAGGCATAAAACCAGGAAGTTCCCGGCATGCCCAGCAGCACTATGTCAACTGTTTTCATCATCACACATCAGCCGCAGAAGAGAAGAAAGTGTAATAGAGATAAACCGTTCAATCTTGCAATGCTTTATAGTCAGGGCCTGTTTAAGACAAAATGTGGCCCTGGGCAAAATCAAAAGTGGGGCCCCAAATTTTGTAGTAATGTGCTAAAAACACAGTCTGACGTCCGAAACCTGGCACCCCCACTGATCAGGTGTTTGAGGAGACGGCGAGTGCTGTTCACTGCTGCGGTCCTATAGATATACAGCAGCAGAGCAGGAAGAGAGAATGGAGAAGGCACATGTGCACAGTGCACGCCATCTCAAACAGCTGATCGGCAGGGTGTCAGCCCCCCGCCGATCTCATGTTGATGATCTCTCCTGATGAGAGGTCATCAATATGAAAAAACCCGGAGAACCTATTGAAGCTACCCCTAATGCAGTGCCCGCTGTGCCCCCCCACCCCCCCATCCACAAACACTGTAACCCAGACTGTCCTCATAAGTAATAGTGCCCCCAATAGTGATAATACTCCCCAAGAGTGCCCCATTAGTAGCAATGCCCTCCACATTGCGTCAAATAATAATTATGCCCCTACAGTACCCTAGTAGTAATAATAAAACCATAATGCTCCCAGTGGCTCTAATGTCCCTCTGTAGTGTCCCCCACTAGTTCCAATATATAATGCTCCCCCCATAGTGCCAGTATATAACGTTCCTCCATAGTGCCAGTATATAATGCGCCTCCATTCTCCCCCAGTAGTGGACATTTAGTATAAAAAATAAAAACCCGCCCTCCCATCCTCCAGGCACTGTGTGTGATGCAGACCACAGTATTATCTGTGGCCTGTGTTGCTGCGTCCTGATGCATGCCGTCCCAATGACATCACTGCTCCTGCTCCGGGTCTCACGTCATCACATCATCATGCGAGACCCAGCGCAGGAGGTTGTGTTGATGTCATTCCTTCTCTGTTCTAATGCCTCACAGGCTTGAGTTTTGTAAAGTTGGATGGCTACGAGAGCGCCCCCTTCCCCTTTATGGGTAGCAAAGTGGCGCCCTAGGCGGATGACTACCCTCCCCTATCCATCGTCCCTCCCCTAATTCAGAACACATTACAGCAGGAGGTATAACAGGAGAGGACTATAACTCCCAGCATGTCTAAGCAATTATTTAATATCAGAGCACATTACAAGGGGACGTATAAGAGGATGGGACTACAACTCCCAGCATGCCCAAGCCGTTATTATGTAAAATCAGAGTAAATTACAATATGAGGCATAAGAGAAGACTACAACTCCCAGCATGTCCAAGCAGTTATTATGTAATATCAGAGTACATTAAAAGAAGAGGTATATGAGGAGAGGACTACAACTCCCAGCATATCCAGGGTGTTGTAATATACCCTGATATCACATAATAATGGCCTGGGCATGCTGAGAGTTGTAGTCCTCTCCTCTTATCCCTCCTCTTGTAATGTACTCTGATATTACATAACAGGAGGTATGAGAGAAGAGGACTACAACTCACAGCATTTTCCTTGCACTTACATTGAATTCTTCTTCACTTCTTCCTATGCATCACTGGTCTTCTTTTTTACTTTACTGCCCTGCTGAGCTCCGCCTCCTGTTCTGGTCACATGATGGTGATGTCATGGCAGATCCTTCATCCCCTCTTCTCAGCTGAACTCCGCCTCCTACACGTGACATCATGGCAGGTCATGGTGTCCACAGCTGTCAGCAATGTGGTAATAATTTCTATTATTTGTACAGAGAGGGGACCCTGCATTGTAAAGTGCATCGGATCAGCTGTCCGCGCGCTCGCTTCCACGGACGTTCAGCTGAACAGCAGCACTGAAGCAGGGGGCCCCTTAGATGATGGGGGCCCTGGCAATTGCCCAGCTCCCCCCCTCCAACGCCGGCCCTGTTTATAGTGCACTCAATACTTATACTAAAGAAGCTGTATTGCTGTGTTAACCCACGTGAACCCAAAAGATTGAGTGAGATTTCACTGTTAAAAGACTGCAATTTTCAAAATTGAAAATCATTTGTAGTGCAGACCGGCCGTTAGCGAGAGCTTCCCCAGCGCGATCCTACAACATCACCTGGTGATTCACATCAGTGCAGTGTAGGGAGAGATACCTAACAGGGCTAGTTACTAGTTATTACCAGGTTACTAGTAATTACAGTAGTAATTGAATGTCATCACAGTGTTTAGCTTTATATATATGCCCCTGTGCACAGGAAGTAAAACTATACAGTATGTGCCAAAATCTTGATTTGCAATCCACAAGATGGCGCCGCACACATGATAAATATCTACATATGTAAGTTGTTATACATACCAATACTGACTGCTGTTCCTGTCAGTATATAAATAATTCATATATATACATTCTATATACATTTCTTTGACGATAGGGTCTCTTTAAGGCTGATAGAGACTTTACTGCATTTATAATACACCCTTCCACACTTTGACACTGTCCTGGCCAGCCTTATATTAATCCTGTACATTTCAGCTGTTTACAAGAACTTTGTTGCCAGCCTTAGATTCAGCGGAAATAGGGAAAAGGAAGTGCCATCATCATTCAGTTTCTGTCATTTATCTGTGAATTTCTACTTCTGTATATTTGTTGCTTGCCAGTGCTATTACATGCTTCATAGTAATATTTTAAGGCAGCGAGTATGGACTTACTGTGCCACTGAACAGATTTGACTTGGGGCAAATTCTGAGGGCCTTGTAAAGATGGTGTCAACCCTTTCACCCCAGGATCTGGACTTTGCTACGGGGGCCACCAAGCTGCTATCTCTAGGACAAGTCTATTCAGAGGCTGCTAACCCAGGAAGGGTAAGAGATAGAAAGGTGCATGGTCAGAAGGCAAGCTGAAGTTAGGACAGAAAAAGTTTGTGCAATATAATAAACAGGCAATAGGTCAGGGCAGACGGGTCAATACAGTAAACAGGCAAAAGTCAGAATACACATTAAGCACAACTTTGCAGATCTAGACAAGATAGAAACCTCTGTGCAGGAAGGCACCATAGATACCCTACGCAACACTGCCATAGGCTAGGGACAGATTAGCCAGTGAACACGCTGGCCCTTTAAGAGCCAGGAAGAGTGGGCATGCCCTATAGGAGAAGGCTCCAGCCAAAGCAGAAGGGAGGAGATGAGTAAAGCCAGAGTGGCCTGCAGCATGGACACATGGAATAGGTGAGCATTCCAGCAGTCATGGCCACCAGGGGAGCAGAGACTTATGGCATTACAAATATTCTTGTTACCCTCCAGTTGTTATACAGTCCTAGAGGTATCTGAGTACCTTCGAGACACTTTTGGAACCCAGGAAAGGCGACTGCTATAGGTGACGTACAGTTCTGCAGTCTTGTGAAAAACTAGCTATGTTACATTATCACTGGCAAGAAAACCGGAAGCCATAACATGTCTGACACTAAGGGCCCATTAACACAAAAGTGTGAATGGGGCCACATCTATTCCGCAATAATGTTACAAGTACTAATGTGACTCTGTCAGACCCAGATCCTTAGGATCAGAGACTCAAAGAGATGAGATCATTAATGGAATTATCCGATTCTAAAAATGCCCCTCACAAATATTCGGGCCCCGCTCCCCGACACTCCGGATCCCTGCATGGTCGCCGCTGCATCTCCGCATCACGCAGATCAAAACATCCAGCACTCTTGTATCACTGGTGATGTCAATTATCTGGGCTGGTGACTTTAATTTTACTTTATCTTCTGAAATGGATTGATCTAATGTAGGAAGTGGGAAGTTATCAAAGTTACAGATTAAGGAGTTGGGTGATAGTTTGAATAAATTTAGATTAGTGGATTCATGGAGGGAATATAATGGAGTTTCTAGAGGTTATCCATATTTTTCTCCCATGCACAGAAATTATTTTAGGATTCATATGATTTTAGTATATTCTAGAATAATAGCAGAGTTTATTCTACGCATGTGATTTGTGGTCAGATCATGATGCGGTGTTGGCTGTGTTGAATTTAAATCCTACAGGGGAGGTTTGGGGTCTTGGAGATTAAATGAGGCAATATTGACAGATTTGGGGATTAGGAAATAATTAGAAAAGGATATTAAACTATATTATGATGTAAATATGACAGAAGAGGTGGATTTGGGAATATTTTGGTTAGTGGTAAGCTTTTATTATGAGGAGTTGGTTGAAGTTACGGGCTAGAAGAAGAGTGAAAAAGAGAAGGAAGGAAGAACTTTGGAGGGTAGATTGGAAAAATTGGCAAAAGAGAATCAAAGATCTCTTCAAATTATTTAAGGAAGCTAATTAGGGATATTAAGTCCCAGTTAAATATTTTGGATTCAGACAAGGTGGAAAGGTCTATTAGATGGACAAGAGTGAGGTTCAGTATTATAAGTATGCAAATAAGATAGGCTAGTGGAGAATAATAATGTGGTATATGAAATTAGGGACTCTAGAGAGGTCTGTACATCAAATCCAGATAGGATACAGTATATCGGGAGTTTCATAAGTACTATCAGAAGCTCTATAGTGAATCAGGAGGGATTAGTGCTAACAAAGTGAAGGGTTTCTTAAATGGGTTGGTCCTGCCTAAAATTAATTAAGATCAAATGGAAAAGTAGAATGGAGAAATAAGGGAAGAAGAAGTGGATTGTCATATCAGGAAATTATAATTAGGGAAAGCTCCAGGCCCTGATGGTATTTCAGCTGACTATTTTAAGAAATTTGGGGATATAATGTCTCCATATTTAGTTAAGCTGTACAACTTTTTTTGAAGGGGGAAAATTATTTTTAGAGGCTATTATTAGAGTTATAACAAAACAATGAAAAGACCATACAAGTGTTAAGAATTATAGGACAATTTCCCTTTTAAATATAAGGCCCTTTTAGACGGGCCGATGTGTCTCCCTGCCCGAGCGCCGATCAGCGATATTGGCGCTCGGGCAGGGAGCCTTTACACGGCCCGATGAATCGAGCGCCGGGCCGCACGAGTGATCGCTGTATCACTCGTGCGGCCGGGAAGCTCCATACTGTCAGGCGCACATCGCCTGTTTACACAGGCCGATGTGCGCCCGACAGATTGGATCTTTTGTAGAAACCAAAAGATCCAATCAGCCGACGAACGAGCGTTTTGCTCGTTCATCGGCTGATTAGGGCCACTTTTACACGGGCCGATTATCGGCACTAGCGTTCCTAGGAACGATTTTTCGGCCGATAATCGGCCCGTGTAAAAGGACCTATAGACTTGAAGCTATTAACCGGAATCTTAGCTGAAAGGTTAAATGGGGTTGCGGGCTCTTTAATTGGGCGTGAGCAAGTAGGATTTATTCCTTCAAGGCAGGTGCCAGACAATGTTAGAAAGATTGTTAATTTGATTTCTGTAATTAATGGTGAGAGGTGCCCTTCAGTAGTTTTGGCATTGGATATAGAAAAGGCGTTGAATTCAATTAGGTGGGATTTTTTTTTTTTTTTTTAACAGGGGATTCTTTTTTAAAGGCCTTGAAGGCACTTTATTCTTATTCAACTGCTAAATTAAAGTTGTCTACTAATAAAAGGGAGGAAATTGTGATTAGAAGAGGAACTTGGCAGGGATGCCCCCCTTCACCAGCCATATTTACACTAACCATGGAGCAAATAGAAAGATTATATTATGGATATCTCAGGAATTAAGGTCAGGGAAAAGGAATATAAACTGAGTCTCTTTGCAGATGATATTCTGTTGACTTTATCTAGACCTCTTACTTCAATCCAAAATGTATTTACGATCCTGGATTATGGATTGTTATCAGGACTTTGGGTCAATGTCAAGAACCAAGAAATTATGTATTGTAATATGCAGGAAAATGTGCAGAAATTGATAGAATTAAACTATAGGTTTATTAAAAAGGAGACATACTCTTATTTGGGAATAAGGAAAAGACCTAAATGAATTGTATCAGTAAAATTATAAGAGGTTGTTTAAAAAAATAAAGGGAGATTTATTTTTATTTTGGGGCAGATTTATGTTTGTTGTTTTGAAAACTAATACATTATATGTGAAAAAACAAAAACAGAGAGTTAGTGGATAAGGCGAGAACAGAGCAATTGCTCCAGGAGTTTAGAGATGAATAGGAGATTAGAGACAGATCTGTGTTTAGTTGTGCAGGATGGGTAAAGAGATGTTTTTTTTTAAATAATGAGTTTATGACCGAATGTTTAAAAGAGGAGCGGAAGATACCAGAAGCGAGAGAGAGAGGTTGAAAATTTTGGTTAGGTGGGTAGTGACAGCTGGGGAGAGAGACTTAAGGAGGTGTGAAGGAATAGGGTCAGTAGTGCATGTGGTAGAGCGAGAAAAAGAGAGGAGCCTGGAGACTTCTTCTGTGACTGGGTCGAATGAGGAAAGTGGACCAGGGGAGTTGCAGTAGGAAAGGGGATCAATTAGTGTCTGGGAGCTAATTTTCCAGGATAACTCCAGGCTACATGTTGTTCATGCTACTGTGAGCAGCCTGCTTGGCCTAAACATGCTACCATGGCCTGCATCATCTCTGGCTGGAGGTAAGGGGTTTGGTCAAGAATTTGATATGCCAGGGGTGGGTGCCGTTTCAATTTCTGCCTCAGGTAGCACAAATGCTATGTGCTTCCCTCCCCGCCGGCTACAAAGCAATGAGGGAAGAGGGATTCAAGCTGAACTCTTCACCAGGGCCCATAAGCCATTAGCTACGCCCCTGCATTATGCCCTCTGGACTTACTATAAGTTATGCCAGAAACTGGCATAAGTTATAGCTGAAATCCACTCTGGTCTCGAGCTGGCGTACACTTCAGTTTTTGATGCACGGACTGCCAGTGATGCAACTCATTTATTAAGTGACATTTGCGTCTTAATAAATTAGGCATATCTCACTCGCACAGGGATCAAGACTGAGGTATGGGAAAACCAGTCATGATAAATGTGCCTTAGTGTGTCATTGTGTAAGGTTAATAGGATTGTTAGGCTCTATCTTGCCTTTGTATGAAGAGACTGAAAATCAGCCTGGACCCATCTAGCTCCGGTCACCAAATGGATTGGCTGGAGAGCAGGACACATCTGACAACATTATCTGTTTACCATCTGAATGAGTAAAGAAAATATAGGTTGTGTTTGCCCTGGAAGTTTTAAGGGTGGGTGTCTGTGAGTGTTTAGCTATGTTATAACATCAGAATGTGGGTGTGGATCAAGTTAGACTCGTACAACTTTTGTCAGGTGCTAAGGAAACTTGTATGGCACTTGTATTGGACTGACCATGGAATGCTGTGTGACACATTATCGTGCTCCTCTGGAGAACTAATTAGAGATAAGCGAAATTCACAAAATTTGTTTCTGGTCTTATTCAGATTCAACTTGGTTCATGCAAATTCAGTCAGAATCAAAAGACCCATGATTTCCCTGAAATGTCGTGTATAACACTCTGAGGTCTCCTAGGACATTATCCAACATCTTTCAATGTGACAGTGACATATATGTCCATGTGTAAAATATGGTTGCCACTGGTAACAAACAGCCTTTTTAAAAACAGACTGCACTGTCAGATTTTTTATACGCTTTAAAACTAAACAGCAGTCCAAAAAGTATTCCTTTTTAGGGTCAGATAACTGCCAGTTCCTGCAACTGGTGCAATAAACTGTCCTAGAAGTCTATGGGGTCCAGGTAGTACCACTGAACCTGGTTGTTCAGGCAGTGCATATCCTCATGTTGGTGTATCAGAGGATTAAACTGTGTCATCATATTCAGTGAACTGTATTGGCTGCTGCTGGTGCTCCTGCTACTTGGTAGCACTGGCAGGGGTACTGGAGCAGTGACTCAGCTAGGAGTGTAGAGGGGCCTTCTGGCTAGACATGGAATCTTCTCAACGAAAACTGCAGCAAGCTTCATACAGAGCGTGTCCTTGTAACTAGCCAATTTTGCATCACTTTTAGAAGCAGGAAAACATTTCCCCATTTTGCTTTTATAGCAAGGGTCTAAAAGCATGGAAATTCAATAATCATCTCTTTGCTTGATTCTAATGATATGCACATAAGCAACCAATTGTGCAGCTTACCATGCTCACCAGCATGTACAAGGGCACAGTTGTTTTGTTCTCTACCCCTTACTGCAATGGTTGATCATAGCAAGTATTGTCATCAACATAAACATATCTGCCACAATGAGTGTCAGCTTCATCCCCTAGCTGTGCCTGTGAAAACACCATGTCCCCCTTCACCACCAACTCCTCCTCATCACCTCCACTTCCTTGTGCAAGCAGCATTATCCATTCAGGTCCCCAATAGACACAGTTTAGGCAAGCAAGATGTGGAAGCTATCCTTCTTCCACCATCCCTTCATCAGTGTGAGTGTTTGCTCCATTATAAATATAAGGGGGATGACATTGTTTATGCTGCTGCTGTTCCTACTCACAAACCTGGTTGCTACTTCGAAAGGCCTTATTAAGTCCTTCATGAGCTGCCACTGCCTGAGCTGAAAACAACACATGCTCCTTGCTTTGATCTTCTGGTGCATGATGTGATCTTTGACTGCTTCACACTGCTCATATAAAAGGTTCATCATATGCACTGTCAAATTCCAGCAGGTTGGAACGTAGCAACGTAGCGGATCAGTGGTGCAAAGGTAGATTGTTCCGTTGCGGCAAGTCCAGGAGGGCAATGCATAAGACAAGATGAAATTAGTAGACACTCTTCTGGACATGGTCTGCACCACCAAATTTATGGTGTGCACCATGGAGGGAGCATGTGTTACATTCCCAAATGCAGTGCAGCCTAAATGTTTCTTATTATGTTGCCTGTTACAGAACTGGGTGTGGAACCACTGTGGCAACTAAACTATTTGAGTTTGGGCTAAATCTAAGGGCATTATCCTGGCAATCCGTTGGTATTTACTCTTTTACTCCTTTACAGGAATCGGGACTTCACTGCAGGAGAGCCATCAGGCCACTCCTTCCTGGAGTAGCCCCAATATGGTTGACAGCTGACCCATGGGGTGAGAGACACTGTGCAGAGCACCAAATGATCAGGCAAAACTCATAGTTAGTGCCTGGTTGAGGTCAGGGCAGGCAGAGTTCATGCAAACATGAGAAACAGGTCTGAGGTCAGGGCTGGCAGCAGATAATCACAACAGTAAACAGGTTCAGGTCTGTACACTGGCAGACAACAGAGAAGAAAAATACAGAGAAGAAAAATTTTACCAAGGAACGACTACACTAGGAACCTAATTTCTCAGGTAAGGAAATTAGGTCAGCAGCACAGTGTTATAGCAGAAGCTGAATAGCATTTAGAAGCAGCTGTGCAGCTGCGCACAGAGCAAGGAGAGGATGGAAGTGGTGGGAAGTGAAGGCAAAAATAGAAGTAGTAGTTGTTCAGTGAGTAACATTCCTAATAAATACAGTGAGGCAGTGACAGGCACAAGATGCCAACATAACAGTGCCCACTGGGGAGACATCCAGCTCTAAATTTGCTGCTCAATGCAGAATAGTAACTGATCCACTGTGTAGCTTCTCTCATCGGTTGTAAAACAATATGACTGCGCTTCAGCTTAGACATGAAATGAGGAAGAGTGGAAGCAGCTCTCTGCCCTGTTTCTGTTCTGGTTTTGAAAGCAGAGCTGCTCAACTGTGAAGATGTCTGTAACACCTTACTTCATTACAATGGTGCATTGTTGACACCTAGTACAAAATATTAACCCAGAGGACTGTGAAAGACATGCACTGTCCATAATCGCTGCTCCACATGAGAGTAAAGGGTGAAAACAGCTAGTTAAAAATAATGGTGGTTAGGTGTTCTTCATCAAAGTTGAGCGCATCAGTTGAGTCATCAGTTGCCTAATCGAACCCACTAAGTGGCACAGCAGCAACTGCACAACCAGCAACTTGGCCAGGTGAGAGTTCAGTTGGCACACAAACAGATTACTAGGTACATGTTGTTGATTCCAGCACAGGAGTACTGTAGCTACAGTAGGAGACGCAGTTAGCTGATGACTGGGAGGAGGATCGGCTTGTGCTCACATTGCTGACCAGTTTGATTGTTCCTCATGAGCAAATGATGCTGCTTCATATGCTAAAGGACAGCAATAGTTTCCACATTTGTGTCTTATTCTCTGCCAACAGAGCTTGTACACAGCAATCGTTTTGTCCGCTGGCAATATAGAAAAAAATTGCCAAATGGAGATGCCCACACAAAGCCACCACAAGCAAGGCTTGTAACATTTCTATGACTACCCTCACCACCCAAGCTTGACCAATGTCTGACAGCTATTGAGCTGGCAGTAACAGTAGCTGCGGCATCACCTTCTCCCGAGCTGCCCACAGTAGAAGCTGATCTGCCCCTTGCAAGTTTTGTAATTTTGACCCTACGTTGGATCCATTTTTTATCACATCACCATTCTCCTCCTCTGATGTCATCCTCACCACCTTGTCAAAGTTGGAAAACCCTTTCAACCCTTTAGTGAACGCCCATATGCCTTTTTTGCCACCTAGTGTAAGACCCCACTTACACTAGGTGGCAATGAGAAAGAGCTCAGCTGTCACATGACAACCGGGCTGCTGCTCTAATAGCCCAGACTAGTAGAAGGGCCAATAAAGGCTGTGCAACCCCTTAAATGCCGTGGACAATAGCAACCGCAGCATCTAAGTGGTTTAGAGGGAGGCAGATCCTCCTCTCAAGCATAAGCACCACTGCTGGGTGCTGATGTTTTAGCATGGCAGCCCACAGCCTAATGAAGGCTCAGTTTTTTAGGAGCCTAAAAAAGGATCCGTCACCCATTGACTTTCAATGTATGTAGTGACAGATGCGTTTTGTTTTTTTGTTTTTTTGATTTCACACAACCACATCCTAATGGAACGGATGCATTCTGATGTGAAAAATCAAAACAGATCTGTTTAATTGCGGTATTGAGATCCTCTGTCAGATCTCAATACCAGAATTACAAATGTATGTGTTAAAGTAGCCTAAGCTATGGAGGACAGTCCATTTCAAGTATAAAGTATGACAAGTCCGATATTGCCTCTGCTCCCTATATATCAGAACTCATTACTTTTGTTTGGTGGTTAGTGATTTCCTGTTCAACTTTAAGCTGAGTTCTAGAACATCTTTGCTTCCCGCTTTTCACCTCCATCAACTGAAGTTATCTGAGTTAGGGGCCGTTCACATGGCCGTGGTATTGCGGATCCGCAAAAATACAGATCCGCAATACCCTGGATGCCGAACTGCAATTTACGGAACACATGGCCAGGCACCCCGTTCAAAGTGCCTGTTCTTGTCCGCTATTGCTGACAAGAATAGGACATGTTCTATTTTTTCTTGCGGAGCCGTGGCACGATCCCATGCCGGCCATTAAAGTGAATAGGGCCGCATCTATTCCGAAAAATTGCGGAACAGATGCGGACCTGTTTACACAGTTGAACTGGCCCTAAATCAGGTCTTCCATTTCCTGACCTCATTGATTCTGAAAGACAAAACTGTAGAATATATCTTTTCAGCATCTTTGTCATTACTGATTGTTGGATAAGGGATCTCTTTCCTTCATCTACTCTATTCTTTCCACTCTTTGTCATACTAAATTGGCTTTTGTGTATGGCTGGGAACTGGATTTAGGGGAGACCCTTACACTGGAGCAATAGTATGATTGTTGTATGTTGACTAGCAAGTTGGCTGGTGACAATAATGGCGACATCCCTGAAAGTACTTTGTAGAGTATATATGGTTCCCTCTAGATTACATCTAATTTACCCAACAGTCTCCCCTCTGTTTTAGAGGTTGCCAAGAGACTAGTAACACCTTTAACATATGGTGTACCTGCCCTATAGTTAGGCAATTTGGGACAAGGGACAATTTGATGTGTTTTGCAGGATTTTTCCTTTGTCGGCACCTGTTTACCTATTAGGTTTTAACCCTTAGAAGATCGGGTGCTTTTCCATTTTTACATTTTCGTTTCTCACTCCCCTTGCCATTTTTGAGTGTTTGTCTTTTTAATCACTTTTTATAAAATTTGGGGAATTGAAATAAAAAAAAATGGCCATTTTTTTTCCATTACAACATCTTCCATAGTACGGTGTTTTTATGTGCGGCAATGCCCATGATGTTCATTTATTTATTTTTTTACTGGTTAAAGGGGTTATCCAACGTGTAATGTAAAAAATGAAAATCAGATATGATATAGTACATGGCGACCTCTTTTTAACAAAGCTAGAACCAGCCCTGTACCCCACATGGATCCAGAGATCTCCACATTCATTGCTCTGCTAGATTTGTATCAAGTTGACAGCTCGGGAAGTGTCTTTTGTGTTGCAGCTCAGGAGGCGTGTCCATGCTCTCCCTATCACAGCTCAGGAGGCAGTTAACAGTTGAAACTGAGCATGTGCGGCCTGCTCAGTCAATAGGTCAAAGAAATAAGAACTTAAGTGGTCCTATACAGATACATTTTATTGAATAACTCAGTAGCTATACAAAATTTTAATGACATGCAATTACAAAAGTATTCAGCTGCAGGTGCTGGTTTGAAAACTGTACAATATTTTTCGTGGGACAACCCCTTTAAGTATTTTGATTTTGGAGTTTTTTTTAAACTTTTTAAAACTTTTTTGAAGTTACCCTGGGTGACTATAATTGGCAATCATTAGATTGCCCATTGTGTTCATTGATGGCAATATAGCCATCATTGAACGCTTCATTTTCAATATAACAATACAGTGCTGCCACCTAGTGGCCTGTTTTGGTCTATTCCACTAATAGAATAGGCTTTTAGTATTGTGTAACAGGTTCCCCAATCTCAGCCAGGGAACGCTGTTACAGAAGTCCTGCTTCTGGACTGCTCAGATGCCATGGTCATATGGTTTGAAGCAGCAGAAACCTGGCGGCTATGATGCCCACTGCACACGCTAGTGGGCGCCATGGTTAACCCCTTCACGCTATTTGACGTGTATACTCGTCATGGAGCACTGCTATTTAGTGCTCTATAAAAATATCACATGACCTAATCCCTCAGGTGAACACTGTAAAAAAAAAAAAAACTGTGCCCAAATATTTTTTTGGTCACCTTACATCACAAAAAGTGTAATACCAAGCGATCAAAAAGTCATACGTAACCCAAAATAGTACCAACCAAACCGTTAACTCATCCCACAAAAAATAAGACCCTACCTAAGACAATGGCCCAAAGAATTAAAAAAATATGGCTTTCAGAGAATGAAAACACAAAAACATGATTTTTTTTTCAAAAATGCTTTATTGTGTAAAACTGAAACAAACAAACAAAGAATGTAGACATATTTGATATCATCGTGTCCATAACAACCTTCTCTATAAAAATAGCACATGATCTAACCTGTCAGATGAACACCGTAAAAAACAAAAAATAAAATCTGTGCCAGAACAGCCATTTTTGGTTACCTTGCCTAACAAACAGCGTAATATAAAGCAATCAAAAACCATATGTACCCAAAATAGTATCAATAAAACTGTCACCTTATCCCTTAGTTTGTTTCTACTGTAGGGGTGCATCAGGGGGGCTTCAAATGGGACATGGTGTTTAAAAACCAGTGCTGCAAAATTTGCCCTCCAAAAACCATCTGGCGCACCTTTCCTTCTGCGCACTGCCATATGCCCAGCAGTGTTTTTGTAAATCGCAGAATCGGGGTAATAGTTTTTGAGTTTTGTTTGGCTGTTAACCCTCGAAGTGTTACAGGAAAAAATGAATTAAAATGAAAAAAAGTGAAATTTAGAAATGTCATCTCCATTTTCCTTTAATTTTTGTGGAACACATAAAGGGTTAACAAAGTTTGTAAAATCAGTTTTGAAAACCTTGAGGGGTGTAGTTTCTAAAATGGCGTCATTTATGGGTGGTTTCCACTATGTAAGCCCCACAAAGTGGATTCAGAACTGAACTGGTCCTTAAAGGGTTTCTGTCACCAGAAATGACCCTATTAAACCAAGTGTCATTTGCAATGAGCAAATGACACTTGATGCCAGTAGTGTTACTATTATAGTCCTCAGTAACGCCGTTTTGCTAAAAATTACGATTTTATAATATGCTAATGACCTCCCCTAGGTGCAGTAGGCGTGAACCTGCACCTAGGAGAGGCCATAATTATGCCTCTTACCACGCCCCCGGTCGCGCTGATTGACAGGGCCGGGCAGCCAGCTCTTTCGGCTCCCGGCCCTGTACGATCCGAAATCCCGCGCCTGCGCAGTAATGAAGCCGGGACCCGGGCGGGCGCCGGCTCTCTAGGCGCGCTGATCGCAATGCGCAGGCGCGGGATCAGCGTGCGTTGAGAGCCGGCGCCCGCCCGGGTCCCGGCTTCATTACTGCGCAGGCGCGGGATTTCGGATCGTACAGGGCCGGGAGCCAAAAGAGCTGGCTGCCCGGCCCTGTCAATCAGCGCGACCGGGGGCGTGGTAAGAGGCATAATTACGGCCTCTCCTAGGTGCAGGTTCACGCCTACTGCACCTAGGGGAGGTCATTAGCATATTATAAAATCGTAATTTTTAGCAAAACGGCGTTACTGAGGACTATAATAGTAACATTACTGGCATCAAGTGTCATTTGCTCATTGCAAATGACACTTGGTTTAATAGGGTCATTTCTGGTGACAGAAACCCTTTAAAAAAATGGTTTTGGAAAATTTCTTAAAAATTTGAAGAATCGCTTCTAAAATTCTAAGCCTTCTAACGTCCTAAAAAAATAAAATGACATCTACAAAATGATGCCAACATAAAGTAGACATATGTGAAATGTAAAGTAATAAACATTTTGTGTGGAATCACTATCTGTCTTAAAATTTTGAAAATTACAAATTTTTCCAAATTTTCTGTAAATTTAGTTTTTTTTTTTTTAATAAATTTACCACTGTCATGAAGTACAATGTGTCACGAGAAAACAATCTCAGAATGGCCTGGATAAGTAAAAGTGTTCCATAGTTATTACCACATAAAGTGACACATGTCAGATTTCCAAAATTTGGTCTGGTCCTTAAGGTGAAAAATGGCTATGTCATGAAGGGGTTAAAGATGCCGTACATGTATGATGGAGGTTGCAAAGGGGTTAAACGTCCAGTTCTTACTAATGCAGGTATGTAAGCTGTATATGTATACATATTGATGGCCAATACATGTCTTCTCCATATGGAGATGCCCCTCTCTTATCTATCTCAGCAGTTATCTGAGAATCATCCGAATTCTACTTTATGAGAAACTTAATTCCACTCATTCAGTTTCTGGAGAACAGTTCTCTAAAATATGTAATCCATGGAGGAGCATGCTACATCCCCTAATCTGACATACTTTTTATCTTTGTGAGCCTGGGAGGGTGGTGTCTCAGGTCTCAGCTTTACTTCTTATTTCTATCCCTTTTCTTTCCATACATCTAATCGACTGGGAGAGCCATGGGGGTTAAGCCCATTTCTACCAATGATTTCTCTCATCTATGTTATAACTGTTATGTAACAGTTTATCTGTTATACTAAATGTGGATTGGCTTTTTACCTTTTTTTTGTTATTTTCATGCATATTTTGTACCTATTTGCAATTTTACCAATAAATAACATAAAAACTACAATTTTTACCAAAACAACAAACTCTCTTGCTGCTACATCTATGGAAAAATAAAAAACATTATAGCTCTTATAATGCAACGATGCTAAAAAAAAAAAAAAAAAAAAAAAGAACAAAAAAATGCTTGGTCACTAAGGCCTAAAACAAGCAGGTCACTGGTCACTAAGAGGTTAAAATATATTATTATAATATATAGTTTTTATCCTGTACATTAAAGGGTGTAATGGAAAGAAAAGAATCAGAAGGACTGATTCACCTATTTTTGTTGCTTCAATTCGCCAAAAAAATGTAATTAAATTGAATCAAGAAGTTATACGCACCCCAAAATGGTATCAATGAAAAATAAGGACTGCTCGGCAAAAAATGATCCCTCACACAGCTCCCTAGATGTAAATATAACTGGGGTCAGAATATGGCGATATATTTACTGTTTACTGACACAAATTCACCATCTTTCTGTCTGACTTCCTACTTCTCCCATGTTTATCCCCACAAACCAGCAGCATTTCCTGGTTGGATTGTATTATAGTCGCTATGACTGAAACAAGTATACTGCTGATTGGCTGACTGTGGTAGAGAGAAGGCTGCCTACAAGGCATTATGGGAAAGCCTGCTGGACCTTCTGCCGGAGGTGATGTGATCCTCTATCTTCTCTTTCTTCTGATCTGTAAAATGGCAGCTGCCATTTTCATTTATTTGTGTGGGAGGAATCCCAAAAGTTTATGATTCACCAAAATCCAAAGCATTTTGAGATATTTGTGACATGCAATTTGTACAAAATTGATTCACTCATCTTTAGACCTAATCTCTTGCTTGGTGCAGTGTGATGGTGCCCACTTGGACTGACAGCTGGGATCTGTGTTCCTGTCTTCTCACCCTTTACAGATGGGGCTGCATTGGATGGAGATCAGGTCTACTATGGTCTTTGGATACATCCACAGTGTACCTAGGAGTATAAATATGCCACTAACATAAAAGCAACCCAAACATTGTTAGACACCAGAATCACATTTTTTGAAGGGTAAGCACACTTGGCTTTTTTATACATATGACTTATAGTTGAAAGAAGGCAGGGGTTCATCAAGTTCAACCTTTCTCAGATAATTTTTTCTGCATTATGGCTTTAGCTATACTATTATAACTGCAACATGGTGTGAACAGATGCTAGGTATTGTGCACTTCAGTATTTCCTATGCCACAGGGAAAGCAGGGATGGGGGGGGAGGGGTGGCTATAAAACCATAAGAACTGTATATGCAACTCTGAGTTATAATAAAGATAATAAAATTATATATTTTTACACACACACATTTTGAGGTTTGAGGTAAAAAAAAACAGTCAGAAGAAAATGGAATCATGTTAATTCCTGGTGACTGGCACAGGTTACATTTCCAAGAACTGATACAAAGAACTGATCTACAATAAACTATTCCTAAATGGAAGATGCTGCTACTTTCCATCCTAGATTAATTGCTTTTGTATTTGACCATCCTATACAAGACAAAAAGTTATGTTAAATGATTAATGAATTGAGTATTCTCAATTTTCCCATTTCATTTATCAGAGACGGAAAGTGTTAATATATATCTTATTGAAATTCTATTCCCCTTAACCATTCCAATTTTAATTACAGAGAGCCATAGGATTAGGTGTACTCTCATGAGACTTTAATTGCATTGGTTTTCATTAGTAAATTGATCTGTGGTCAATGTAATGCATGGTTTCCTGATTTCGATGAAGTCTTGGTCAAACTTCAGTGATGAGTGAATGTTCTGCATCTGTAATTTCAAGAGATCATCTTGCAATATTAGTTTCTGCATAAAAGGGAGTGTTTTGCTACATATCCAGCTGACCAGATCTCCTGTTATCTTGTGGTACGTGTACATCTATGTGAGTGTCCTTGCTTATTTATTGATGTTGCAAAGAATGCACTAGGTTATGCACCAGGTTATGGATACAGCGTGATTAATACTTTCTTAATCACTGTGAAAGACGCCTGAACCCTTAAACCACATAATATTATGGCCCCAGCTGTTGACTATTCTGGAGACTATGTGGTGGCTGAAGACTGTAATTGCAAGGATCTTCTAAGAAAACTGGACTATGTGTTGAAGATTTCTCTCCAAGCAGCAACTCGCAAAGCTGAAGATGTGTTCAGAAATGAAGTGAATGGACTTTTATCTGGCTTGCCATTTTCCGAGGTGACAACTAAGCCTGATTGGCCTCCTGTTTCTATTCTAAAGCAGAATCCACCAGAAGTTAGAACTACTGCTGCTGTTCATGCGGATGACAGGATTCATTTTGCTCTCATAAGAGCCATTGTGTTGGTTACTGTTATTGTCATTGTGCTGATAACCACCTGCAAGCTCGTCTTGCAGTTTGTCACAAGAACCTACAGAATCTCTCACTGATAAAGTTTGTTATTATCTACATCAGGAAGTTACATATTTGTGTGCCCTTTATGCTCTATTGAGAGATGTCAACATCACTGGAATGAATTTCATTTTCATGGACAAGTCAAAATGTATATCTGGCATGGGCTTATGCTCAGGCATTGATGTAAGTTTTGTGTTACAGCATCAGATCCTCATTTGTATAATAAAACCAAAGAAACATTATTTGAAGGAATTTCAGGACATAACATACTAAATAACTTTCATGCAAATATTTTGATATTTCATGTTGACTCTTCAATTGATATAATTATGGTAATATGATCCTATAACACATTTACCTTGGCACAGATGATATCAATTTGTAAATTTACAGCTGAAGACTTATTTTAGTGCATCATAATGTAAGCTTAGTCATGAGGTCCACCAAGATTCCAGACCATGTTCCTCTAACTGTAAGCCTAAGCTATCATAAGTGATCAATGAAGCTATATACCTACTTTTTGGCTAAAGCATCTATTAAGTTCTTTAGGAATGTTTAATATATTACTTCCCACAGGTCATATGGTTTAATCATTTATGTAGTGCATCATGTCTTACATGTTAAATTGAGTCTGTCATCTCATTTTCGCTTTGTGTCTCTATTCCATGTCCAGGAAAAGCACTTTTAGGCTACATTCACACGTCCGTATGTGTGCACATCCTGGAAAACGGTCAGTTTTTTGCGGATCCGTTGTTCTGCAAAAAACTCCGTTTTTGGCAGGTTTCACACAAACGTTGTGTTTTGCAGTCCGTATGGCATCCGTTTTTTTGGGGGATCCATTGTAACAATGCCTATCCTTGTCCGTTTTGCGGACAAGAATAGGACAGGTTCCATCTTTTTTGCGGGGCTACGGAACGGGCATACAGGTGCGGACAGCACACCGTATGCTCTCAGTATTTTTTGCGGACCCATAGAAATGAATGGGTCCGCATTTTTCATGTGAAAAATGCGGATCAGAGTCCGCAAAAAATACTGTTGTGTGAAAGGGGCCTTTCCAGGACATCTGTCCTGTCTTTCCGTAAAAAACGGAAAGGATGAATAACATCTTTTTTTTTTCACCCCTCCTGGAACGGAATCCGCAAATACGGATGACATGCGGATGGCTTTCCGCATGTCTTCCGCATTTACGGATGTCCCATAGACTTGTATTGGGCTACGGACCGCAAAACAGGAGGAAAAGTAGGACAGGAGGATTACTGTTTGCGGATCCGCAAAACGGAATGGAACAGATTAACGGATACCGACAACATACAGTCCAATGTCCGCAGATTATCAGGACCCATTGAAATGAATGGATCTGCAAAATATCTGCAAAAACCGTCCACAATTGCGGAACGGATGCGGATAGATTGCGGATGTTTTAAACGGACGTGTGAATGTAGCCTTATTCTGCTGGAAAACAGCTCCCAAGTGTCCAGCTCTGATGCTGCAATTGCTCAAAGCAAACCAGACTGAAGAGGGGAGGGCTGCTTTAGCTGCTTATATCTTGGGATTGGTAGGGACTAGAAATATGGGCCTGACCTTGTTTGATTGGCATTCCAACCTTTTATACGATACCAGAATCATAGCATTATATCCACTATATCTTTAGATATAGCCATTAGAAATCGAGTCAGGAGTGAAAGCTGTTTTTACTTTCACTTTCAGCTGGGCACTTAGGAGCTGTTTTTCAGCAGAATAAGTGCCCAGCTGAAAGTGAAAGTAAAAACAGCTTTCACTCCTGAGTCGATTTCTAACGGCTATAAAAAAAAAAAGCAATTTTGCTTTTCCTGAATGTGGAATAAAGACACACAGTGCACACAGGTATGCTTGGGATGTGTCTGCAGTGTTGTTAGTTATATTGGTAAAAACTAGGTGACAGACTCGCTTTAACCCCTTGACGCTGCAGGTTGTTTTGGCCTTAAGGACCAGGCCATTTTTAGCAAATCTGACATGTCTCACTTTATGTGGTGATAACTTTAAAACGCTTTTACTTATCCAGGCCATTCTGAGATTGTTTTCTCGTCACTTATTGTACTTCATGACAGTGGCAAATTTGAGTCAAAATATTTCATTCTTATTTATAAAAAAAATACCAAATTTACCAAAAATTTAGAAAAATTAGCAAATTTCCAAATGTCAATTTCTCTACTTTTAAAATACATAGTAATACCTCCAAAAATAGTTATTACTTTACATTCCCTATGTGTCTACTTCAGGTTTGAATCATTTTGAAAATTACATTTTATTTTTTGGGGACGTTAGAAGGCTTAGAAATTTAGAAGCAAATCTTGACATTTTTCACAAAATTTCCAAAACCCATTTTTTAAGGACCAGTTCAGGTCTGAGATCACTTTGTGAGGCTTCCATCATAGAAACCACCCAAAAATGACCCCATTTTAGAAACTACACCCCTCAAGGTATTCAAAACTGATTTTACAAACGTTATTAACCCTTTAGGTGTTCCACAAGAATTAAAGGAAAATGTAGCCAAAATTTCAGGATTTCACTTTTTTGGGAGATTTTCCATATAAATCATTTTATTCCGAGAATAAAGCAAGGGTTAACTGCCAAACAAAACGCAATAATTATTACCCTGATTCTGTAGTTTACAGAAATGCCCCATTTGTGATTGTAAACTGCTGTACAGGCACACGGCAGGGCGCAGAAGGAAAGGAACGCCAGGGCAGATTTCACTGGAAACATTTTAAGTTGCCATGTCACATTTGATGTACCCCTAGAGTAGGAAACTCCAAAAAACTGACCCCATTTTGGAAACTACGGGATAAGTTAGCAGTTTTGTTAGTACTATTTTAGGGTACATACAATTTTTGGTAGCTTTATATTACACTTTTTGTGAGGCAAGGTAACAAAAACTAGCAGTTTTGGCATTGTTTTTATTTTTTGTTATTTACAACATTCACCTGACAGGTTAGATCGTGTGATATTTTTATAGAGCAGGTCGTTATGGACAAGGCAATATCTAATATGTATACTTTTTTTTATTTCTTTAAGTTTTACACAATATTTTTTAAGCACAAAAAAAAAAACAAGGGGGGGGGGGGCACAGGAGACATCTTACCAGAGTGGAGATCGCAGCCTGAAACCGGCATTTTAACAATGAAGCGCTGGATTGGTTAGTCTGCAGAGACTAACCAATCGGAGCGCTTGCCGGCAAGGGACCACTCTGATTGGTCCCTTGCCGGCTTCCCCAAGGTATCTACTCTCCGGGAGAGCGGAGACTCCGGGGCTGTGACACTTTATACTGTCACAGTCCCGGTAAGCAGTTTGGACGTCACTGTACGTCCAAATGCCGCAACTTACTTGCAGTTTGGATGTACAGTAATATCCAAATGCGCCAAGGGGTTAATGATTGTGTGCGTAATTTATGATGAACTTTACAGGTGAAATTAATTCTGTAACTATGTTATATATAAATATACATTTATTGTGTGGGCTGGTGGGACGGCAGCCATTTTTTTTCCCCTGGTGGTTGTTTCCCGGACATAGCGAAACATTGTGACTAGTGGGGGGTATTTGAGAATGTATTTATAATAAAGAAATATTTAAGTGTTTTTATTTTCTTGGTTCCCGGAGAGCCCCTTTAAGTATGTTGCAGGGGTGGTCAGTGTCTCTGCCCCTCACACTTGCAAAAATGGGAAGGGGATTGACAGTTACACTTTAAGATTCTCGACCGGTGTAAAGGGCCCTTAAGGAAGAACTCCCGCAGGGGATTTTGTTCCATGTCTTGCTGGGGGTGTGCGTGGTGTGGTCTGTGGTGGATGTCGTTTTCTTGCTAGTGGCTGTATTTTTGAGTTATGTCTCCCTGATGTTTCTCATCTGTGTCATGTGACTAGGAATTAGACTCACACAGCACCTTATGTGTGGACGGGAGGTCTGATTTTCTATGCATTCCTATGGGAGCCTCACTTTCAGTCTCATAGGAATGAATAGAGCAGTTACTGGCTTCCTGTCCTGGGTCAGTTGGAGGTCAGGGAGTTGGTCACACGACCCAGCTACAATAAGAAGAGAGTGGATTACTCTCAATTGCAGCCTCTGGTGGGAGGGTGACATTCACCGCAGATTGTGTCGTGCGCCTTTCTAGCGGGTCAGGGAATGAAGGTTTTTGCGGGAGTTCATCTTTAGGGATGGGATCCTCTAGTGGACTAGTCTAAAAATTGTTGGCACCAAAACTTCCCCAATCAAGTAGTAAATGTCCAATCTGCCCATTCTACCTTGTCTAAACAGACCACCCATGGACTAAAGGCCTGACTGTGCAGGCAATTACTGGGAACAAACTGTTCATTCCCGATAATTGCCTGCTTTGTTGGCCCGTGTAAATGGACCTTTAGATGACCACATGAGGGATGCTTTCACCTGATGAAGAAGTATTTGTTTAGTTGTGGGGTGATCAGTGGCACCTTTACACAGGGCGATTATCGGGAACAAGTGTTCCTTCCTGATAATTGCCCATACATTAACCCATGTAAAGGGATCTTAACCACTTCCTGTCCGGGAAGTGGTTAGTTATTTCTGAATGGACGTTTCTGAACGTCCATTCAGAGATAGCAGCTGCACGCTAATCGTGCAGCTGCACAGTGGGGTACCCGCTGTCAGTGACAGCAGGGTACCCCAAAGAGAAGGCAGGGACCGTTCCCAGGGGTCCCTGCCTTCTAGATCGTTGTATACACAGCGCTCACCAAATATTGCGCTTCCTGTTCGGGCCCGGCGGTCACGTGATGGCCGGGAGAGTACAGGAGCTGCCAGGTCTCTCATAGACCCGATCAGCCCTGCACTGAGGCTGTACAGCATAGTATTATGCTGTACAGCCTCTCTGGGGATGTATTTCCCCTGTAACTGGGGTTACTATGTCAGCCCAAGTTACAGGAGAAATCAAGTGTAAAAAATAAATAAATAAATAAGTGAAGTTAAATGTCCCCCTGAGGTCTTGTATGACCTTATGGGGGACACAAAGTGTAGAATAAAAAATAAAACAATAAAAAAAAAATAAAGAGTATTAGTAAAAAAAAAAAAAAAATCACATATAAAAAAAATAATTTTCCCCCAAATATGTCATTTAAAAAATGTTACAAATAAAAATAAATAAATAAAATAGACATATTTGGTATCACCGCATCTGCAACGACCTGCTCTACAAAAATATCACATGATCTACCCCATTAAGTGAACTACGTAAAAAAATCGAATAAAAATTATGCCAAAACAGCTTTTTTTTGTCGCCTCACCTACCAAAAAACATAATATCAAACAATCAAAAAGTCGTATGCATCCCAAAATGGTAGCAATAAAAACGTCACCTCATCCCGCAAAAAATGAGCCCCCACACAAGATCATAGCCAGAAAAATGAAAAAAAAATGGCTCTTAAAAAATTGCAACACAAAAACATGATTTTTTTTCTAAAACTGCTCTTGTGTAAAACGTAAAAAAAATAAATAAAACATAGACATTGTGAGGCAGTGACAGGCCTCACGCTTCAGAGAGGTCTGGAGGGGGTGGATATTCCAGTCCACATCCCTATTCCACCACAGGTGAGGCCACCTGGGTGTAATTACTGCTGTGATAAGCCAGCCCTCAGTGTCAGTCTGGGGAGAGGCACTGACCCTGAGAGAGGGTGAAGCCAGTGAGGCTTGTGTGGTCTCAGCCAGGCGGGCTGAAGGGGACCACGGGCTACGTATAGCCACATCTCTCCCGAGACTGAATTTGTGTGGAGGTCACGGCCTGGAAGCGGCTGACCCAGGCGGGCTGAGGGAAGCCGCAACAAAAGCTGCTTGTGAACAGCGTCTTATTAAAGGTGAGATAGGGAAACCTATGTCTAGCCAGAGCCTAGCCGGGCAGGTATTTTGGTTTATGATTTGTTTTGTGTTGAGTGCTGGTACCAATAAAATAGAGTTGGACCTGGAAAACCTCGCATTTATGAAGAAATTGTGTGATGTGACCCCCGGAGCGTGTACGATCCCTTACATTTGGTGGAGGATGCGGGCATGTTGTTGCCAAAAAGGGCATGTCGATGCGGGCCAGTGTCCATGCTGAAAAGTGCAACAGCTGGTTGCTAGGGGCAACGGTGTGGAAAAGAGCAGGTGCAGCTAAAAGTGTTGCTGTGAACCTGTGTTAAAGGGCCGGAGGCCTGGTGTTAGAAAAGATGCAGCTGTTAATCTGCTGAACTGGACATTTGTTTTGCTCTGTTGCAAGTGAAACTTGCTGAAGTTTAAAGGGACAGTAGCCCCAGAAAAAAAAAAAAAACTGCCCTGTTGAAAATTTAGTTGTTTTGTTGGAGGACGTCTGGTGCCATGGATCAGTTCGTAAGCCGGCTGTTCCAGATGTACCTGGAGCCGGTCTATGCCACAATGGATGACTGTGAGATCAGGAGACCAGATAAAGACATTGAAAGGTCCTGTGACTTGGTAATTGGAGGAATCCTGCTAAGGGTTACACTAGATTCCCGCCAACAAGTGTCCCGGGTTATGCCCGAGATTCTGGACTTTCTAGACAGGGGGCCGGAGACCGAGACCACAGTGTCTCTAACCTTTGAAAAGGACTATAGTTCTTGTCAGTGGAAGCTGTTAAAATGTAAGACCCTGGAGGAGGAGTTCGTGCTGGGCACAGACTTTCCATGGTTTTGGCAGCTGTGGAATGGCGAAAGTTCTTTGAATGGTGCGGCAGGAGAACCTGAGGGACAAGTCGACAACCAAAGCGTCTCCCATAGCAACCACTGGTTTGAGGAGCTGATAGCTGATCGTGTGACCAGGAACCAGGGGCTGGAGGTTCCCAAGATCCCGAGAAAGGAGGAGGACGTCAGTAGAGTTGTCTCTGGAGAGCAAGTGCCCTCGACTAATGGATGTGTCGACACCGTGACAGCAGCTGGTAAGACTGTTCCTGTTTGTGCATGTGCCATAGACAATGTGATAAAGAGAGAGGCTCTGGAGGTTGGGCCTGGTGCTGATCGGTGCCCTGGTGCCTCAGAAGCCGTGGACTATGGTGAGAGTCGGCGGCAGTTGCTACCTGCCGAGTCGGTATGTGTCGCGATCTCGGGACTAGAGACTGCGACAAAAATATGTGATATTGTGGTAAATAGTCCAGTCCAAGCGTTGCAGGATGCAAGAAGCCAGGTGAGCCTGGTACATAGCAGCTTGGCTGCTGGGGACTATGTGTTGGACAAACACGTGAGTGTGATGAACATTCATGGGAATAGCAGAGACTATCCTGTGGCTATCGCGGAGTGCGAGACTCCAGTGGGAACTGGGACTTATGAATTTGGTGTTGCCAATAGGCTCATGCATGATGTAATGTTGGGCTATGATTTTCCCTTGTTCTGGGAGTTGTGGGGAAATGGAGACACTTCTGCAGAACCTGTACCTGTCCCTTTAAATGAAGGTGTAAGGGAGATGCACGTTGAACACAATGGTTTAGGTGAAATGACCATTGAAAGCAATGGTGCAGAGGAGGTACAGAATGAACATGTGATATTATTTGAAACGCATTATGCAAAACGTGTTATTATTGATGATGATGATGATACTGATGATGACACCCCTTTTCCTTTGCAGGTGGTGATTGGGGGAAAAGCTCCCCCTGTTGGTAAAAATGTATGTAACCTGGGAATGCTGATTGATAAGGTTGATAGCACAGAGCTGAGGGAGCCCACCCTGGTAAATGTGCAAGAAAGTGTGGCAGAGCTAGAAGGTGTACCACACGAACCAGAACCAGGTGCAGTTCAGCAGTTCCCACTGTGTTCTATGGTTACTGAGCTTGGATGCAGTTTTCATGAAGGTGTTGTAAATGTAAACCATTTAGGTGCAAGGGAGCCTGAGTGGGTTCAGGACATGAACCTGGATACTGTAGGAATTGTCTCATTTGTGCCCCTAGAGGTCAGGAATGAGACTGACAAAAGTGGTATAGCAAATGAGTATGCTGTGACTGATAGCAGCTCCAAGAGTGGGGTTGCCCTGTTAGTTTCTCAGGAAACTGGTGTGGTTGCTGGTAGCAACCAGGTGTCAGTGATAACCTGGAGAATAACACCACTAAGACAGATGTCTATGGTAGACAAGGGGGTGTAGTAAAAGTGCCTGACCGATTGCTGGAAGAACAGTGTAGCAGCAAACATGAGGAAGATTACTCTCTCTCTACACAGACCCTAGATGTGCTAGAAAAGACACTAGATGACTTCTTAGAGCGAATGGAGAAGTGTTCGCAAGATCTACTGCCTGTTGTCAAGGAGAAGTCCGCGGTTAAGACGCTCGAGTCTAAGGTCGCGCAATTAGAAGAAGAACTCGGAGCAAAAACGGAGAACCAGCAGCAGAAGCTTCGCGAATCCTCCTCCGCGGTGCGGCAACGAGAGGAGGAAATCGATAAACGCACAAAGGAAATCTGCGCGTGGAACGAGCGAGCCGAAACCTCCAGCCAGGTGGAAACGGACATGGAAGCTGCCACGTCCGCGCAGCTCGATCAGGTACGCCACCTGGAGTCCGAACTCTCCTCTGCCAAGGCTCAGCTCAAGGAGCGGGAAGCGAAGGAGCTCGGCGCCCTGTCCAAAGAGTTTTCTGAGGAGAAACAAAAAACTGCTGACTTAGAGGCCACTTTAAAACATCTGGAAGAAGAGAAGGTCTTGGCTTTGGAATCGAAAATAAATGCAATGCGCGGAACTGTCAGAGAAGGCGAACGCACCGTCCAGAAGCTGTCTGCAGAGCTGGAGCAGGTGAGCAAAGAGCTTAAAGAGTCTCAAGTGAAGCATCAGCAGAAGCTCGCCCAGAGAGAGGAGGAGGTTCGTCGTCTGGCGAGGGAGAATTGGTCTGGAAGCGGTGATGCGGCAGGGACAGCCGAGGTAGAGAAGATAGAAGTTCCTGCTGAACAAACTGAGGCTGATGTGGATGCAGAGGCCATGAGTAGCCAGGACCAGGTTGTGAAAGACGTCTGCTCCGTTGTCAACACTTTCCAGGAGGCCAACAGCCTTCTGGGGAAGAATTATGGGGAGACGCCCGACCAGTGTACAGATGCCGTCTACTACTCTAGCATGGCTCCGCTTGAGCTTATACGAATGGAGACCCAAGTCCTAGGTAAACTGCTGGAAGAATTGCAGAAGATGAAGAGTCAGATATGGGCTCCCATATCACTAGTGCCTCCAACCTTGATGGGAAAGAAGGGGAGGAGTTAAAAGTGCTGGTATATGGTGCCATGTCCAAGAGGGATGAGAAGGCTGGAGAAGCTAAAGCCGATGAGTGGAAGAAGTCCTCAGGTGCTGCAGAGGTCACAGGGGCGGAAGAAGAGTCTGCCGAAGTGGAAGAAGCCACTGAAGAAGCAGAGGACTCTGAACCTGCTGCCAAACCTAAGAAGAACAGTACTGAAGAGAAGAGCGAGCACAGAAATAGAGCGTCTAATCGTTCCAGAACAAGCAGAAACAAGCGTGCGCAGCTGAAGAGACGCCGCAAAGCAAAGAGAAAGTGGCTGGAAACGTCCGTGGGTGGGAGCCACTGTGCAAACGGCTCAGTCAAGGGCTGGAGCAGTCCCGGAAAGGGCAAAAGCCAAAGAAACCGAGAGAACGAGATAAAGTGCAGGAGCGTGTCATCGCTCATAAGAGAATAGAAAGAGAGGGTCTTGATATCATTTGGGGACTGGACTCCCTTAGACACTACCTATGGGATAGAAAGTTGGTGCTGATAACAAACCAAGCCCTGCGGGCCTGGGTGTGGCAGAACAAAGGGAAAACTGTAGGTAATATGGATGCTCTGTCACGTGCATCCTGTGTTGGTGCAAGTGTTCACGCCCCACGGGTTTGAACAGAGGGGGGGGGTATGTGAGGCAGTGACAGGCCTCACGCTTCAGAGAGGTCTGGAGGGGGTGGATATTCCAGTCCACATCCCTATTCCACCACAGGTGAGGCCACCTGGGTGTAATTACTGCTGTGATAAGCCAGCCCTCAGTGTCAGTCTGGGGAGAGGCACTGACCCTGAGAGAGGGTGAAGCCAGTGAGGCTTGTGTGGTCTCAGCCAGGCGGGCTGAAGGGGACCACGGGCTACGTATAGCCACATCTCTCCCGAGACTGAATTTGTGTGGAGGTCACGGCCTGGAAGCGGCTGACCCAGGCGGGCTGAGGGAAGCCGCAACAAAAGCTGCTTGTGAACAGCGTCTTATTAAAGGTGAGATAGGGAAACCTATGTCTAGCCAGAGCCTAGCCGGGCAGGTATTTTGGTTTATGATTTGTTTTGTGTTGAGTGCTGGTACCAATAAAATAGAGTTGGACCTGGAAAACCTCGCATTTATGAAGAAATTGTGTGATGTGACCCCCGGAGCGTGTACGATCCCTTACAACATATTTGGTATCGTTGCATCGGTAACAACTGGCTCTACAAAAATATCACATGATCTACCCCATTAAGTGAACTACGTAAAAAAATTGAATAAAAATTATGCCAAAACAGCTTTTTTTTGTCGCCTCACCTACCAAAAAACATAATATCAAACAATCAAAAAAGTCGTATGCATCCCAAAATGGTAGCAATAAAAACGTCACCTCATCCCGCAAAAAATGAGCCCCCACACAAGATCATAGCCAGAAAAAATGAAAAAAATGGCTCTTAAAAAATTGCAACACAAAACATGATTTTTTTTCTAAAACTGCTCTTGTGTAAAACGTAAAAAAAATAAATAAAACATAGGCATATTTGGTATCGTTGGCTCTACAAAAATATCACATGATCTACCACATCAAGTGAACAGTGTAAAAAAAAAATATAGAAAAATGCCCCTAAACTGCTTTTTTTTTTTTTAGTTAACCTCCCAAAAATTAGATTAAAAGTGATCAGAAAGCCGGATGTATCCCAAAATTGTGCCAATAAAAAGCAGAGCTTGTCCCGCAAAAAAAATAAGCCCTCACGCAGCTCAGTCCGCAAAAAAATTAAAAAGTTATCGCTCCCTAAAAACCATGACAGAAAATTCCATGTTAGAAAATACAGATGCTGCTCCCCCCTTCTGAGCCCTGGAGTATCCCCAAATAACAGTTTACGACCACATGTGGGGTGTTTCTGCAAACTGCAGAATCGGGGTAATAAATATTGTGTTTTGCTTTGTTGTTAACCCTTGATGTGTTACAGGGAAAAAAAATGATTAAAATTGAAAATCTGAAAAAATTTTGAAATTTTGAAATTTCACATCTATTTTGCTTTAATTCCTGTGGAATACTTAAAGGGTTAACAACATTTCTAAAACCAGTTTTGAATAGTTTGAGGGGTGTATTTTCTAAAATGGGGTAATTTGTGGGTGGTTTCTATTATGTAAACCCCATAAAGTGACTTCAGAACTGAACTGGTCCTTTAAAAAGTTGATTTTGCAAATTTGCAAAAATTGCATCTAAAATTCTAAACCTTCTACTGTCCTAAAAAAATAAAATGACATCACCAAAATGATGCCAACGTAAAGTAGACATATGGGGAATGTAAATTAAAAAGTATTTTATGGGGTATCACTATCTGTCTTAAAAGCAGAGAGATTAACATTTAGAAAACAGTGAATTTTTTCAAATTTTCGTAAACTTTTGGACTTTTTTTTATAAATAAAATTACAACTTATCGACTAGATTTACCATTAACTTGAAGTACAATGTGTCACGAGAAAACAATCCCAGAATCGCTTGGATAAGTAAAAGCGTTCCAAAGTCATTACCAACATGATGTCAGATTTGCAAAATTAGGCCTGGTCAGGAAGGGGGTAAATGGCCCAGATCTGAAGTGGTTAAAGAGGACTTTTTACCACTCCTGACATGCCTGTTTTAATATCTTCATGCATTCCCACGTACTAACAATTCTGGAACATCTATTCTTATGTCTCTATGTTGTGCCATTCCTTTATTATTTGCCACTAGAAGTTATGAATGAATTGCTATTTGCCTTCAGTAAAAGAACAGAGGGGAGGTGACCAACTGAGGGTGTGTACCTGCACAGACTGACTCTAGCCAATCAGTGCTGCCATGTTCAGACTGTGCAGATACACCCCCAACTTGTTACCTCCCCTCTGTTCCCTTACTGGAGACAAATAGCAATTCATTCATAACTTCTAGTGCAAATAATAAAGGAATGGCACAACATAGAGACATAAAAATAGATGCTCCAGACTTGTTTACATGTGGAATGCATGAAGCTATTAAAACAGGCATGTCAGGAGTGGTGAAAGGTCCTCTTTAAAAGGTTTATCTCATGAATTAAAAAACAGCACCTGGATTTTAATACTTTGTAATTGCATGTAATAAAAAAAATTGTATAAAATATACATTTATCTCT
>ONZH01009864.1:0-49052 GCA_900303285.1 Rhinella marina | reverse complement strand
TTGTTCCATGGATATAATCTTCCAAATATTTTTGTTCTAAGTTTCAAAGGTTTCGGGGTCGAGGTGTGGAGTTGGGGCCCTTCGGGAGCGAGATCCATGTGCTGGAAATCACTGTCTCCTGGGCACCCGCTCTAATCTAAAAAAATAATCCAGTTCTGCGTTGAATCGCCGGGATCATCGATTCAAATCGAAGATTTTTTGATTCCCTTGCATATTGGTGATTGACCACCTCTCCAATTTCTTGGATTTTCTCAAAAGCTATGTATGTAGCAATGAGGGGTCCCTATTGTGTTGTCCTTAAAATGTTTGGATAAAGAGTGTTGGTCATAGCCTTTTTAATATTGGCCATGTGTTCAGCACTCTTTCTTGAAGGGCGTTTGGTCTCCCTATGTATGTTTTCTACATGGGCACTGGAGTAGGTAAATCACATCATTGAATCAATGTGAGGCTCTTTATTTCTGGAATATGTGTTCAGTCGATCTCACTTCTGTTGTATTCTCGAAATTTTTGTAATCTTACAATTATGTAATCTCCCACACTATGAAAAGCCATATTCAACATTGGTCATGTGGGAGGTGTTATTTTCATATTTTTGATGGTGGGGGCTTTTAATCCAAGTTTGGGGCTTTATAAGAATTTAGGTTGTATAGGTATTATGGTCTATTATTTTATTTTTGTGAGGAGTGCCAATGTTTTTTTAACTATCCTTTATACTTTTGTATTGTGCACTGAAGGTAAGATAAGTCTAATTTGTTGTATGTATCCGTTACTTCTGTTTTAGCTGTAAAAAAAGGATTCCTTTCCATTTCCTCACTTTGTCAAGTGATTTTTCAATGAGTTTTTCGGGTATTTTTTTTGTGAATAATTCTTTAAAGCTGTCGCTTTTCCTAATGTGTGTTTGAGGAGCAATCCTTTTAGCCGTCTAAATTACTTGTGGGTATTTAACCAGCCAATAGGTAGATGCAACTGTTATAAAATGTAACTTTTTCATGTAGGTTGTGAAAAGTGTTACAAATAGTTTATTTCTTTTATCTTTATACGAGGTCTAGAACCACTTTGACGGCTAATGTTGGAAGTGAATTTTTAAATTGTATTGGTTAGTGTTAATGTCAGTTAGAATGTTCTAATTGTTCTTTTGTTTTTGCCAGACAAAATAATATGTCTATGAACGCCGCATAGGACAGACTCTCCCCAGCCTGCGAATAACCTCTTGCTCCCATTGTCCATGAAAATATTAGCATAGCTGGGGCGAATCTGGTCCCATGGCGGTCCCACACTCCTGATAGTAATTTGAATATGCCAGAAAAATTGTGCGTCAGAATGTATGTATCCTTCCAATAAATTGTGTTTTGCTTATTTCTTAATGTCCGTTGAAGGAAATCTCCTACAGCTTTGTGCCTTGTTTGTGATCTATACTTGTATATAGTGATTTACATTATGTTCCAAGTACCAGTGATTTTGAATTGCAGCGTTTCTAATGTAGTCATGATGTCTGTAGTGTCTTTGAGTATATGGAGTTGTCTTTACGAATGGTTGTAGTATTCTGTCGATGTACTGTGAGAGGTTTGAGGTAATAGAGCCAATTCCGGATATTATAGGTCTCCCAGGCGGATTGATTGGATCCTTGTGGACCTTTGGTAAATAATAAAATACAGGTAAATTTCTTGGGGTGAAATATATTATATTCTTTCTAGAATATGTCCTCCGCATACCTCTATTAAATATTCAATTAGTTCCTTCTGATAATCGTTTGTTGATTGTTTTTATTTCTTATATGTAGTCACTGCAAGTAGTCTTTGGCATTCTAACAGATAGTCCTAGTATTCAAAACAATTCCCCCCTTTGCGGGGCGTATGATTATATCTTCCATCTCTTGTAGTTCTTTTATAGCCTCTCTTTCCTTTTTACTTAGATTATTCCTGACATTTTTAGTTTTTATTTTTCTAATGTCAAATTCGACATTTTTTCGGAATGCGGCTATCTCTTGGCTAATCTCTTCTCTGGGTATTTTTTTGATTTATTTTTCAGATCTGTAATGTGTGTAGGAAGATGTATTGAATATTTCTCTAGTAATGGGATTTTTTTATAAAATGTTTTTTAGGCATAGCTTCCTTATGAATTTTTCCACCCCTATATATGTGCTAAATTTATCTACTTTCACAGTTGGTGCAAATTTCAGTCCTTTGTTCAAAAGATTAGTTTGATCCTTAGTGAGAATGGTGTCACTCAAATTAATGATAGAGTCGTCTATTATCTCATCTTGTGTTGTTCTGATTTTCTGTATCTTTCTCTTTCCCCTTCTTGTTTTCTTCCATGTTGAAAAGTTCTACGGAAGCCACTATCACCACAGGGGAGGAGACACAGAATACCATCATCACCAGTACATCACTACAACCTCAGATACAGACACAACAATCATCACAACGATCAATACAGGAAAACACCACCCAGACAGAGAACATATCAACAACAAACACATCACTACAATCACCCAGAATATCACAGGGAAACGCACGGGAGAAAGAATACAGACACTCAACACAGAACACAACAGAGACTTTTCAACACGGAAGAAAACAAGAAGGGGAAAAAGAAAGATACAGAAAATCAGAACAACACAAGATGAGATAATAGACGACTCTATCATTAATTTGAGTGACACCATTCTCACTAAGGATCAAACTAATTTTTTGAACAAAGGACTGAAATTTGCACCAACTGTGAAAGTAGATAAATTTAGCACATATATAGGGGTGGAAAAATTCATAAGGAAGCTATGCCTAAAAAAACATTTTATAAAAAATCCCATTACTAGAGAAATATTCAATACATCTTCCTACACACATACAGATCTGAAAAATAAATCAAAAAAATACCCCAGAGAAGAGATTAGCCAAGAGATAGCCGCATTCCGAAAAAATGTCGAATTTGACATTAGAAAAATAAAAACTAAAAAATGTCAGGAATAATCTAAGTAAAAAGGAAAGAGAGGCTATAAAAGAACTACAAGAGATGGAAGATATAATCATACGCCCCGCGGACAAGGGGGGGGCAATTGTGATTTTGAATACTAGGGACTATCTGTTAGAATGCCAAAGACTACTTGCAGATGTGACTACATATAAGAAAATAAAAACAGATCCAACAAACGATTATCAGAAGGAACTAATTGAATATTGTAATAGAGGTATGGCGGAGGACATATTACTAGAAAGGGAATATAAATTTATTATTTCTACCCCCAAGAAATTACCTGTATTTTATTATTTACCAAAGGTCCACAAGGATCCAATCAATCCGCCTGGGAGACCTATAATATCCGGAATTGGCTCTATTACCTCAAACCTCTCACAGTACATCGACAGAATACTACAACCATTCGTAAAGACAACTCCATCATACATCAAAGACACTACAGACATCATGACTACATTAGAAACGCTGCAATTTCAAAATCACTGGTACCTTGGAACATTAGATGTAAATTCACTATATACAAGTATAGATCACAAACAAGGCACAAAAGCTGTAGGAGATTTTCTTACTTCCAACGGGACATTAGAATATAAGCAAACACAATTTATTTTGGAAGGGATACATCACATTCTGACGCACAATTACTTCTGGCATAATTCAAATTACTATCTACAGGAGTGTGGGACCGCCATGGGGACCAGATTCGCCCCCAGCTATGCTAATATTTTCATGGCACAATGGGAGCAAGAGGTTATTGCGCCCAGGCTGGGGGAGAGTCTGGTCCTATGGCGGCGTTTCATAGACGATATTATTTTTGTCTGGCAAAACACAAAAGAACAATTAGATACATTTCTAACTGACATTAACACTAACCAATACAATTTAAAATTCACTTCCAACATTAGCCAGTCACAAGTGGAGTTTCTAGACCTCTGTATAAAGATAAAAGAAGATAAACTGATTTGTAACACTTTTCACAAACCTACAATGAAAAATAGTTACATTTTATATAACAGTTGCCATCTACCTGATTGGCTGGTTAACATACCCACAAGTCAATTTAGACGGCTAAAAAGGAATTGCTCCTCAAACGACACATTTGAGGAAGAAGTGACAGCTTTGAAGAGATTATTCACAGATAAAAAATACCCAGAAAAACTCATTGAAAAATCACTTGACAAAGTGAGGAAAATGGAAAGGGAATCCTTTTTTACAGCTAAAACAGAAGTAAAGGATACAGATACGGAACAAATTAGACTTATCTTACCTTTCAGTGCACAATACAAAAGTGTAGAAAGGATAGTTAAAAAACATTGGTCACTCCTCACAAAAGATAAAATAATAGGACCACTAATACCTATGACACCTAAATTCACTTATATGAAAGCCCCGAACTTGGGATTAAAAGTGGCCCCCACCATCAAAAATATGAAAAGTAACACCTCCCACATGACCAATTGGTTGAATATGAATGGCTTTCATAGGTGTGGGAGATGTAATAATTGTAAGATTACAAAATTTCCGAGGAATACAACAGAAGTGAGATCGACTGTGAACACATATTCCCAGAAAATAAAGGAATGCCTCACATGTGATTCAATGGATGTGATTTACCTACTCCAGTGCCCATGTAGAAACAATACATAGGGAGGACCAAACGCCCCTTCAAGAAAAGAGTGTCTGAACACATGGCCAATATTAAAAAGGGCTATGACCAACACTCTTTATCCAAACATTTTAAGGAACAACACAATAGGGACCCCTCATTGCTTACATACATAGCTTTTGAGAAAATCCCAAGAAATTGGAGAGGTGGTGATCATATCACCAATATGTCAAGGAGGGAATCAAAAAGAATCTTCGATTTTGAATCGATGATCCCGGGCGGATTCAACGCAGAACTGGAGTTATTTGGTTTTTTGTAGATTAGAGCGGGGTGCCCTGAGGGGACAGGAGATTCATGTCAGGCTGATTACCAGCACATGGATCTCCGCTCCCCGAAGGGCTCCCAACTCCACACCTCGACCCCTGAAACCTTTGAAACCTTAGAACAAATATATATGGAAGATTAATATCCATGGAACAAGACAATAGATTACAAGAATCCGCTGTACACAGGGTGGAGGATTGGGAACCTTGGACTCCGTAACAAACTGTGCCAGTAATAAAAGACTATAATACGAGAGCGGCACCTATAAACAGACCATCTAAAGAGAATAAAACAATATTGATAGTGGACCGTTAGGAAAACCCCTGGCGCAGGCATCACCGTGGGACGCCACGTGAAAATCCATCACAGAACATTGATGGCCATCCGCTACAGCGCGGAGGATTCAAAAAAAGCGCGCGCACTCACCTCGTGTCGGTAGTGGAACCACAGAGCGGCTACAGAGGAGAACACAGCAAACGGACCTCTGTTTCCTCCAATACACCGAGAAGGGGGTAAAGTATAACAGAATATTGTATCTATATCACCACTGACTTTGTAACATCACCACTATTGAACTTTTATTGGACCTTTATTGGAATTTCATTGAAACTGGACATACTAAAGCAACTTGTCTATATTCATCATACTTTCCATATCTACGGGATATAATGAATATGGTCCCCACAAACACGGTGTAATACAGAAAATTTGGAGGAGACCGCGAGTTTATAAACAGTTGGAATAGTAACAGCGGTCATTCATTTTCATTTTCATTTTTTATTCAACTTTATTGCAATATTAATTCAATCAACCATATTATAACATTTACCAGTGCCGTGTCACGGCCAACAAGGTTGTTATCATTACTAGGGATGAGCGAACCGAACCGTAACGAACCAGATTCGTTACGAACTTTACCGAACGTTCGGTTCGTCCCCGAACCGAACTTTCGTAAAGTTCGTATGAATCAGGTTCGTAAATAAATAAAGTTTACTTTTTCAACAGAATAGACCAGGATACAAGGGATTATTTATTACTCCTACAATCCCTTGTATCCTGGTGTGACCCTCGTGTCAAACCACCCTTTTGGGAGGAGAATGGCCGAGATGGGTTATTATTTTCGTTCGTCCGAACGTTCGTTCGGACGAGCGAACAGAACCGTAACGAACCAGATTCGTTTAAGAACTTTTAAGACGAATCTGGTTAAAATAAAAACGGCACATCAAAACTGTACCGTTTTCACAGAATAGACCAGGATACAAGGGATTATTTATTACTCCTACAATCCCTTGTATCCTGGTGTGACCCTCGTGTCAAACCACCCTTTTGGGAGGAGAATGGCCGAGATGGGTTATTATTTTCGTTCGTCCGAACGTTCGTTCGGACGAGCGAACAGAACCGTAACGAACCAGATTCGTTTAAGAACTTTTAAGACGAATCTGGTTAAAATAAAAACGGCACATCAAAACTGTACCGTTTTCACAGAATAGACCAGGATACAAGGGATTATTACACATAAAATCCCTTGTATCCTGTTTTTCTGTGAAATGCAAGAGCTGTGACGTCACTCCCACTGCCCTTTAAGTGCTGTTGCACGACGGAAGCTCGTCATTCTGTTGGCAGACAGCACACAGAGAGGAGCTCCACGTTAGTTAGAAGAAAAAATAAAGATAGCTAGATAGGTAATCTGCTAGACAGAGACAGGGAGAGATAGAGAGAAAGAGAGAGGATTAGAAAGGGTTAGTGAGAGAAAGCTGTCAGGAGGACAGTTGAGTTAGTACAGGTAGCACTGAGCCAGCTCCTGTCCCGTGACAATTTGTACAGGTTGTTGCTCTGCTGGGTGCATTCAACCTAGTGTAGCTGCGAGTCCTGAGACAAAAAAAAGTTACAAAAAAACACCAAAAAAATATAAAAAAAAAATATATAAAAAAAAGTTCTAAAAAAAAAATTTAAAAAAATTTTTGCTGTTAATAATACGTTATAGGTGAAGTAACCTATAACGTCAGTACAGGTAGCACTGAGCCAGCTCCTGTCCCGTGACAATTTGTACAGGTTGTTGCTCTGCTGGGTGCATTCAACCTAGTGTAGCTGCGAGTCCTGAGACAAAAAAAAGTTACAAAAAAACACCAAAAAAATATAAAAAAAAAATATATAAAAAAAGTTCTAAAAAAAAAAATTTTAAAAAATTTTTGCTGTTAATAATACGTTATAGGTGAAGTAACCTATAACGTCAGTACAGGTAGCACTGAGCCAGCTCCTGTCCCGTGACCATCAGTACACGCTCCAGGTTGCTGTTCTGCTGTTCAACCTAGTGTAGCCGCGACTAAAAAAGTTACAAAAAAACTCCAAAAAAATATAAAAAAAAACAAAAAAATATAAAAAAAAACTGTTCTAAAAAAAGTTACCAAAAAAGTTATAAAAAAAAAGTTAAAAAAGCCGTTATAGTTGAAGTAACCTATATAAGGTTTATATTTTTTTGGTTTTCTCATTTTCATTTTTTCCATACTCAAATAAATATGTCAAAGCGTCCCAGTTCAAGCAGCACCAGGCCCGGTGGCAGCCGGGGTAACAGGCGTGGCAGCAGGGTGCAGCTACCCGTGACCGCCAGTGGTCATGTAAGAACCACCCACCCAGGGCTTACAGATTGGCTTACCCAATCCTCAAGTTCCAGTGCCCAAAGCTCCCAAACCAGGAGTCAAGCAACGGCTGGATCATCGGACACCACCATTACATGGGACGGTCAGCAAGAGTCCTCTGCCCCGTCCCCTGTCATTACAATGGCCATCACCTGTGGGGCACCTTCTGCCATGGATACGTTGGCAAACCTTGATCTGCCCTTCGACTCTCTACCACTCTTTAGTCATGAGGAGGAGGAGGAGGAAGTTCTACAAAGACAGCAGGTGCAAGGTAATGAGTCTCCAGAGGAGGTGTTGCCTGGAAGTCAACAGAGCCAGGGAGGTGCATCCAGTGCCACACCAGATATCCTGGAGGAAATTAGCACTGGTCCTGAATTTGACGACAATGAGACGGCAGATCAGACGTGGCGCCCCGAAGCAGCAGTATCCCCAGCATCATCAGGGGAGGAAATGGAGGTGCCACAGACGCAGCAACATCACACTGTTGCAAGGACACAAGGCAGAAGAGCGAGCGGTAGAAGACAAGCTACCAGAGATAGATCTTCACCTTCAAGCCTGGGTCCTGAGAGGGCACCCTCAGCCAGCAGTGGCAGTCAACAGCCAGCAAGACCCCCCATGGCTGGCGGAAAACAACGGTCCTCAGTCGTCTGGCAGTTCTTCCGCCTTGGGACAGATAGGCACATTGCCTTTTGCCTGCTGTGCAATGATAAGGTCAGTCGTGGTAGGGGGGATAATCTCGGCACAACATCCATGAGGAAGCACATGGAAAGGCAACACCCACAGGCCTGGAAGAACCGTGACCCCAATACCACCTCCTGTCAGGATGCACCATCCACTGCAGATCCCATCGTGCAGCATCCTGTCAGTACAACTCAGAGCTCGTCAGCCTCAAGTGCAAGAAGCAGCACGGTGTCACTACCATCTACACCGCTCATGAGGCAGCAATCCCTGGGTGAGTCCATGGAAAGACGTCAGGTTTATTCAAGCAGCCATCCCATGGCCCAGAAACTGACAGGACACCTGGTCAAGATGCTGGTGCTTCAGTCCCTGCCCTACAATCTTGTGGACTCCCAGCCTTTCAGGGATTTAATGGCATGTGCACACCCCAGATGGCGCGTCCCCAGCCGCCACTACATCTCTTCCAAAGCTGTGCCATCCTTGCATAGTTTTGTGAAGAAGAAGGTTGGTGAGTCATTAGCACTATCGGTATCCAAGATCGTGCACCTGAGTGCTGATGTGTGGTCCTCCAATTATGGGCAAGGGCAGTACATGTCCATTACTGCCCATTGGGTCAACATCCTTCCTGAAGACCATCTGGAAGTTGGCCCATTCTTGCCACTGTCACCTCCACGGTGCTTTAGGGTGCCAGCAGCGGAAAGGACAACAACTGCCTCCACCACCTTGAAACCATCCGCCACTTTGCCAGCTGTCCAGTCTTACCACCGATGTCATGCCCGACACTCTCAGGCAGTCCTACATCTGGTGAGCCTGGGCGAACGGAGCCACACTGGGCAGGAGCTCCTCCGAACCATAAGGGAGGAGATACATGAATGGCTGACCCCACGTCAACTAACGGTGGGAAGTGTCGTCGCAGACAATGGGAGGAACATTGTCTCAGCAGTGCAGCGGGGAGGGCTGAGTCATACACCTTGTATGGCACACGTGATCAACCTCATAGTGCACAGGTTTCTCCGATCTTTTCCTGCACTACAAGATCTCATGAGGATGTCACGCAGAATGTGCAAACACTTCAGCCACTCGTACGCTGCAAGGAACACCCTGCTGAAGATCCAGAGACAGCGCAGTCTGCCCCAACATCGGCTAATCTGCGACGTCCCAACAAGATGGAACTCTGCCCTCCATATGCTGGACCGCCTGTACGAGCAACGGTCAGCCGTAACAGACTACCTCATGGGGCAATCAGGCAGCTTCATGCCACACTGCGACTTCCAAGTGACACACTGGCAGATGATGCGGGAAGTCTGCCAATTGTTGATCCCTTTTGAGGACGCGACTCTCTTCGTTAGCAGGCATGACTATGGGATCAACAACATCATCCCACTTGTCCATGTTCTGGAAAGTGCGCTGACCAACATTATCCGCGAGGATTCCCAGGCCACCACTCCAAGGCAGAACATTGCCTTGAGCCCAGACATGGACGAAGTGCCAATGGAGGGTGACGAAGAGGAAGATGTCTACGCCCAGCCATTCCACACACCGCCACCTGGCTTCTCTGCCTCTCAATCGCAGCAGGAGATGGAGGATGAGGTGGCAGAGGAGGAAGACCCCAGCAGACCCTGGACCTATACCGAGGACAGTGGAGAGGAGAGGTGCTCACTGTCCTTAGTGGAGATGGCAAGGTGCCTGCGGGAGTGTCTGCGCAATGACAGCCGTATTGTGGACATCCGCCAGAGGGACCAATACTGGCTGGCCACCCTGGTGGACCCCCGCTTCTGCCGCAAAATGGCTCAATTTTTTCCGCCATCAGAGAGGGAGGCAAAACTGGCATATTACCGGGACCTACTCACCAGCCAGTTGGTCTCAACTTACCATCGAGACCAGCCATGTTCCCCGACAACATCCTCTAGGGTGGAACCAGCGCGCTCCAGTAACACCACCACTAGTGGAGGCCTGAGAAGTCGATACAGCCTCCAATCCCTGATGAGTGATTTCCTGCGGCCAGTTGCTGAAGAGGGGACACAACAACGGACTCATGGCTCAGACCAGCTTGAGCTCACCCACCAGGTCACTGCCTACCTGGATTCTACGCTGCCCCAAAATGTCACCGACCCCGTGCAATACTGGGCAGAGAAACTGGACATCTGGCCTCAACTGGCAGAGTTTTCTTTGTCTCTGCTGTCCTGCCCAGCCAGTAGTGTTGCATCTGAGAGGGTGTTCAGCGTGGCCGGCAACATAGTAACACCGCAACGAACAAGGCTTTCTTGGAAAAGCGTTGAGATGCTAACTTTCATCAAGATGAATCGTGCCTGGATTACATCGGATTATACCACCCCCCTGCCTGATGTGAATGACTAAGTCATCAGTCGCCCGTCTTGCACGGCAATCCGTGTGTCCAAGAAACTGTCCTTAATATCCCAAATATGTGCCCAACATAAAAATGCGTAATTTAACTTATTAAGTAATCTTCCCCACTTAGACCCCAAATTAAACCAAATCACCTATAAATGCCCTACTTAATTCGGATACATTTGAATTTTCAGAACCCCATCTCCAAATTTAATGCCCATGGTGTGTTGGCCATTTAAGATCTCCACACCAGCTTAATGCCTCACACCGGTGCACCGTCCAACCAATACCCCAAGAACAGTACCATCCCTAAAATAATCCCCACGACTATTCTTCACAAAGTGGGGATTTCACCGTTTGTGAACTATAGCCGTGGGGTTCTATCCCTGGCAACCGTGCCAAGGAACACTACTCACCGTTTTGTGAGCGGGTAATAACTGTTCTTGAGGTATTTTGTTGATATCATGAGAGTACTAAAATCTTGCACCGCAAATCCCGATGGGGTTCTTCTCTGTGCGAATGATTTCACGCCTCTCATGCAGTCACGCGTGGAATAAGGCTGTCTATGGGGTATATATCACGGAGGCTGCTGTCCTTCAACTGTGATATAAAAAACCTCCACACTTAGTTACAGCAACAAACAGTTGCTGAATGGCAGGTTTACTTGCCTTATTTACGGGTGCCTTTACAATGGGATGCTTTTTTGTGGTTCTCTGCTGCATAAAATCCACAGGGCATCGTTGGCTGATTTTATTCTATGGGGCTGGACGCAAATACCCAGTTCATCGTAGAACTGCGTATGTCCGGACAGCACCATAGTACTGAACGCCGTTTGTTGAACGGTATAAAAATGCCCTGTGGATTTTACTCAGCAGACCCGCAGCCCCATGTGAAGGTACCCATAGGGTGAGGTTTTTTGGGAGTGACCAAAGAGAGGGTGGGAAGGTCACTCCCATACCCCATCAGGGGTTTTTCCCCTACCCATTTTAAAAGATAAGTCCAGGCAATTAATTACTTTCTGTGCCCTTATTTTACCCAGAAACTTAGGCCCCATTCACACGACTGTAAGTGAATGGGGCCGATTTTGCGGATAGATACGGCCCCATTCACTTACGGTCGTGTGAATGGGGCCTTATAAATTGCACGGACTTATCCTTTAAGCTAGCTGGTGACAGCACTAAAAAAAAAAAAGTATACATCCATTGGTTTGGGCGCTGCACTCGGTTAGGACATCAAACTGGTGTAACAAAGATATATATATATGTCTTGCCAACAGCCATAGGCCCAGATTCAACTAGTTTTACACCAGAGTAGTTGCGTCAATTTGTAAAGCAAGTGGCAGTGAGGTGTCCATTTCATGAAAATTGGACACATATTTTTGTATAATGGAACTGGCATAAAGCCTTCTTGAATTTGTGCCTTTTTAAATGTCCTTTCTTCACCTCATGGATTCTGTGGGTGAGGTTGTCTGTCTATTTCACCGTATCCGTATCCTACTAGACTAGCTGTAATGTTAGAGGGTTTTTTTTAACGTTGACTGTCCTGTGCTGAACTCAACATCAACTTTTTGTCATGTATAAAAACTGATTTTTACAAGCGTGCATATTCTTAGCTTCCAACTTCATTTCTCTGTACTAGGCCCTTCTGGGTCCAAAAGAATACTGCTCTTACTAATGCCCCCACCATCAATTGTCTATTTGGAAACATACTGGGTGCAATCAAGTGCTGCCTCCTCCTCCTCCTCCTCAACTTGTCTCTTCTCAACCCTACTGGTTCACCACCAGTCCCTCAAAAATAATGTTTTAGGGTCTGTTCACCACCAGGCCTTATACCATAATGTTTTCAAGGGTCTGTTCACCACAAGTCCCTCAAAAATAATGTTTTAGGGTCTGTTCACCACCAGGCCTTCTACCATAATGTTTAGAAGGGTCTGTTCCCCACCAGGCCTTCTACCATAATGTTTTCAAGGGTCTGTTCACCACCAGGCCATCAATCTTAATTTTTCACGGCTGTGACTGATGCCCTTCTTTATGTGTAATAAAAGGTGTATCGGAGTGCCTGTTCCTTGAAATTTTTGGCTGGACTTGAGCTTTACGTACAAGTCATCATATATTTCATAACAATTTTTCTTCAAAGTATGTCAGTAAGGGGTTAAAGGTTTTAAAAAAACACAAAACACAGGTTTAAAGAAAAATATTTTAACAATTACAAATTATTAATAAAAAACAAAATAAAATAAATATTAAACTGGAGGTTGACGACGCCTCGCCAACATGGCTTGCATCGCCGACACCTCTAATTGCAGGCTGCGTTGGATGCGGGAGGCAGCATAGAGCCGCTCATTGATCCTTCTGAGGGCTGCCTCCAATTCGAAGTCTGTGGGGATAGCTGTAGGGGTGGAAACATTAATACAATTAGTATTATCTAGTTAAAGGGGTTGTTGCACAAAAAATATTCTACACTTTCAAAGCAGCAACTGGATTTGAATACTTTAGCAGTTACATGTCATTAAATATTTTGTATATCTACTCGAACTAACTCAGTTATTCAGTGAAATGTATTTTTATTGAGCCTTTTTTTTCTTATGTCTTTGAACAGCTCACTGACAAGGTCGCACATGCTCAGTTTAAATCTTCTCTGCCTCCTCAATCTTAAACTGCCTCCTGTCCTGAGCTGTGATAGGGAGAGATGGACACGAGTCCTGACATGCAGCAGAATAGACACTAGTCACACTACCCTTCAGTAACCAGCTTGATGTAGCAGAGTAATTGGGGCAGATCTCTGGATCTATATGAGGTGCAGGGCTGTTTCTCGCTTTGTTAAAAAGAGATTGCCAATGTACTATAATACTATGTGATGTATGTCATCTTTTTCTTAAATATTTTTGGTGTAACTCAAGTTTCTACTTCTTTCACTACGTTGATTTTAAAATTATTGTGATATGTCTGCTTCACTAACCACTTGGAGAACATAATGTGTACACAGTCTAGTTATCATAACATGTTGGGTGACATGATCCTAGTGCTTGAGAATATTTCACTTATGTGAATTATGGCTTTGTACTTACTAGACACCCATACGGCATGGTCCTCCCAGGGTCCTGGGGAAAACTCTGCCTCCCTGACGGTTGGAGCTACAAAAGATAAAGCATAAATTTAGATTCTATTTTGAAGACAGAAGTTCCACCAATTACACTTTTGATTTTAGCGGACGCCGAGGTGACTAAGTGAAGGCGTCTATGACTGACGAGCGATGGTGCATTAAAGGGTTAATGAACTCAGCGTGCAGTAAGGTGAAAAAATGGTTCTGCCCGCGGGGGTGTTTCTCTTGTGGACACTGTTTCTAATTACCAGCAAGAGGGTGTTTCTTTTAACCCACACCCCTGCGTCCTGGATGGCTGAGGTGGTGGTAGCGGCTAAGGGGTTAATAGGATGGCCCTGATAGGGGGACGGCCTCTTTCTCCAGCATCTTCACTGACAGCTTCCCACCCTCCCTTCCCCATTATTTCATCTTTTTCTTAACTTTTTCTGATTCATTTCTGGTTTGTTTCAGTGTTTTACATTGCAAGTCACAACAGAGGTCGGTTGACGATTTCAGACGGAGAAGAAGGCAGACTTGCCCACAGAACGCTGTGGGGCATAGCGCTTCAATACTCCGGGTTATGGTGTTTATGGTCAACAAGTTGAAGTTTTGGATAAGATAAGAAAATAAAGCTGTGACCGACCCTTACCCAACTTAAGGAGGTGTGTGTTTTATTGGCCGGCTGCGAGGGTGGTTTGGTGGGGGGTTTAGAGAGGTCAGTCTCGGCAGTCTACCTACCTTCTACCTCGGGGGCTGTTGGAGTGGCAGGTGGGCTCCTCTGTGGCTGGGGTTCAGGCGGGGTAGAGGGCCCCTGTGGTGGTGCAGCAGCTGTAAAAAAACATTAAATAATGGCATTTCATTCAACTCAAATGAACAGTTGTAATTGCTGATGTTGATACATGTGAATAGTTTGGTGCTGGATCCCATTCCTAAACACTAGTGCTCTTATATCACTGCTGCTGCACTCCCACATAGCCTGGATAAAAAATTATTTAAATATGTTTACACTTACATGAAGCTGCAGGTCCTGCCGGGGCCAACTGGCCTTGACGTCGTTGACGTCGCTGACGTCGCTCTGCAACATAAATCCATACACAATTGTTATGATGACCGTTTTTAATACTAACACTGTATACTACTATGAAGATATTATGGGTGAGAGGAGGGCGATATGATGTGGAGTGGGCATTTAAAGTTAAGGGATCATAGAATATCTGGGATGCATATTTGATGGAGGGGGCATTTCTTGGGAGGGTTGAATGAATGAATAAAAGATGTCTGTGTGTCACATTCTGCAGGTACAAACATAACAAATATAAATACAGCACATACAATGCACTAGTATACCATAGCTCCCGTCCCAACCGTTCAGGATTAGGCTGGACTGTCAGGATTTTAGCGGCTGAGTCCGGGAATGGGTGGCTATGTCCCGTGGTCAGCTGTCTTTGCATCCATAAGAAGCAGAGACGGGTGACGGTAAGCAGGGAGCAGTCCCTTCACCTTCCCCGACGTCCAGTGTAATGTCTCCTTGTGTCTGCCCACATACAGTATAATGTCTTCTCCTTGTGGCCCCAAGTGTTTTTTTATTCTAAATGGGTATTATTTATTGCAATACATTTCTTAATATCTTTATTGCGGGAATATTTTTGATATCGCCCACTCCAGACACATTAGATGCAGCATGAGCACGTCTTTGAGTCTGTGTGTTGGAGGAGGAAGCACTAACTATGAAGGGGCATATATTTAAGGGTACTTTCATACTAGCGAGAGAGATCCGGTGGGCTGCTATGGCCAGGAACAGCCCAACGGATCTCTCCGGATCCAGCATTTGCCTGACACAAAAAGGAGAATGGCCAACCCCATCAACAATAATGGGTGACGGTGCTGAACCGGCCGCTATCCAGCAAGAACGCCGGGAATTTGCAGGGCAAATACCGCGGATCAGCCTGCCGGATCACCACCACATATGTGAAAGTAGCCTAAGGCAAATTACTGTGAAGGGGCACGTATCTGAGAATATCTTCACTTGTTTGAGTGGAGTTAGAGGCGTGGCCTAGCATGAAAGAAAATTTCTGCAGCGCACCACGCACGCCCACGTTGTCCTTCTATACGGTTTTCATTGTTGGCACTGGTATCAGGGTTGCCAACCAAAATTTTTTTTTTTTCTGGACAACTTTGGACAACATCCCAAAATCATGGACGGTTAACATTTTTAAAGGAAAAATTTGAAAACCATAATGAAGGATAAATATAAAGTAATAAAGGTCTATAGCTCAATATACTGATCAGAACTCATTACCACCATTTACTGTAAGCTGAAAAATGATGATAATTACCACCAAAATAATCTAGTATAACCAGCCTCTAAAAAATCACAGACTTTTTTCAAGGACATTGGAAAAAAGTTGCCTATTTTTACGGACTGTCCAGAAATTTGTGGACAGTTGGCAACCCAGACTGGTATATATACAATACAGTACACTAATTTATTAACATGATTTTACTTTTTAAATATTTTGTTACTTACCCCTTCTTATCTCCTCCCGTATCTCCTTTAGCCACTCTGGGGTTTTTATTTTTAGATCCGACCATCGGCGTTGGATCTGGCCGGAGGTCCGCACAGTCCTACACCTATGTAGGAGGCCTCGGATCACCACCTCTATGACCTCCTTTTTGTGCACATGTTTATGGGGGTGTGGTCCATCATAGTTCTCCCGGTCCATGACACGGACCATGTATTTGAGCTCCTCTGAGCTAAAAGCAGCTGCTCTTCTTGCCATCGCTAGGCCTCTACGTCGTGCGTGCGTGCGTACGTGCGTACGTACGTGCGTACATACGTACGAATATTACGCTAAAGATTTGTACGCTAATGCGTACGTATTCCGTCAAGTAGCGTACTTTTAACAACGCTACACTGTATGTTCGTTATTATGAATGTTCGCATTAGCGTACGCATTAGTTTAAATTCTTAAATATGCGTATATTTTGCGTCGCCGTTGTACAAATCACTTTAATTTTTTCTACTTTTTTCATTGGAATAGCAACTGCAAGTAAACGAAACTATACCCTACCAGACTCCCATTATTGTTGCAGCAATTATTCAGCCGTTATAGCAAGGTTCGTTTTAGGTTCGGTTCGTACGAATCCGAACTTCAAGAAAATTCGCCGAACCGAACCGAACTTTTCAAAAGTTCGCTCATCCCTAATCATTACCATTATTGCTTTATTTTCATTTATGCAACTCTTGATATTATATCTTTATTGTTTATATTATATATCAGTACATATATTATGAACGTATAGAGAGTCAGCGCTGACAACTCATTATACTAATTTTTATTTTTTAATTATTAATTTTTAATATTTAATATTCATAATTGAATAGACATATTTAATAAAATTCTTTGAATACACACAGATGATAGTGTGCATACCACTTCCTTTACTTGACAATTCATCCATAAAAAAAATCAAACAACCCCTTTAAGGACTGCCAGAAAACATAAGGATTTCATAGAGTAGTTCCAGTTGTATCTGACATAGTCACTCACTCAGCTACACAACTGAAAGTAACACTAGCTCCACTGTCAGTCAATATACTGTTTTTGAAGTGATGGAGACATACTTCCAGATGTTCAAGCACTCTAAGCAAGATATTCTTGACCATGAAGTTAGACAAAAATGTTATACTTACAGATAATTAAATACACTGACTCAACTGTTACTTTCCACACAGCTAGACTTTAAGCAATAGTCAGAGTTTATCTGGACTATCTTACAGAACAGCTTCCAAAGCTAGTAGCCCAAATTAGCTACATTCATGCAGAGCCATGCCTGTTCTGTAATAAGAATCAGTTGTTCTGCCACTTATTTTAAATAAGCAAGACTAAACATAGCATTTCAATTATTTTAAAGCCATATCACTACTAGTCAACACTTTCCCCCTTAACATGTTTTTTTTTTTTTTTTGTTTTTTTTACTTCTGCTGTATCTCAAACATATAGAAATTTTTCTGTCACCCTGACAAAGATTCTTCTGTTGCTGTTCTCATTTCATATTCCCAATTATACATGCCCTATAAATTGAAGAATATTATGTGTCGGGTATATTTGATGCCCACATTGATATGTGTATAATCCCTTAGGCCATCTATTGAGATCCTCTCCTACACTGTGTGCAGAATTATTAGGCAAATGAGTATTTTGATCACATCATCCTTTTTATAAATGTTGTCCTACTCCATGCTGTATAGGCTTGAAAGCCAACTACCAATTAAGTAAATCAGGTGATGTGCATCTCTGTAATGAGGAGGGGTGTGGTCTAATGACATCAACACCCTATATAAGGTGTGCTTAATTATTAGGCAACTTCCTTTCCTTTGGCAAAATGGGTCAGAAGAGAGATTTGATGGACTCTGAAAAGTCAAAAATTGTGAGATGTCTTGCAGAAGGATACAGCAGTCTTGAAATTGCCAAACTTTTGAAGCGTGATCACCGAACAATCAAACGTTTCATGGCAAATAGCCAACAGGGTCGCAAGAAGTGTGTTGAAAAAAAGGAGCAAAATAACTGCCCATGAATTGAGGAAAATCAAGCGTGAAGCTGCCAAGATGCCAATTGCCACCAGTTTTGCCATATTTCAGAGCTGCAACATTACTGGAGTATCAAAAAGCATAAGGTGTGCGATACTCAGGGACATGGCCAAGGTAAGGAAGGCTGAAAAACGACCACCTTTGAACAAGAAACATAAGATAAAACGTCAAGACTGGGCCAAGAAATATCGTAAGACTGATTTTTCTAAGGTTTTATGGGCTGATGGAATGAGAGTGACTCTTGATGGGACAGATGGATGGGCCCAAGGCTGGATCAGTAAAGGGCAGAGAGCTCCACTCCGACTCAGACGCCAGCAAGGTGGAGGTGGGGTACTGGTATGGGCTGGTATCATCAAAGATGAACTTGTGGGACCTTTTCGGGTTGAGGATGGAGTGAATCTCAACTCCCAGACCTACTGCCAGTTTCTGGAAAACACCTTCTTCAAGCAGTGGTACAGGAAGAAGTCGGTATCGTTCAAGAAAACCATGATTTTCATGCAGGACAATGTTCCATCACATGCATCCAAATACTCTACAGCGTGGTCGGCCAGTAAAGGTCTAAAAGAAGAAAAAATGACATGGCCCCCTTGTTCACCTGATCTGAACCCCATAGAGAACCTGTGGTCCCTCATAAAATGTGAGATCTACAGGGAGGGAAAATAGTACACCTCTCGGAACAGTGTCTGGGAGGCTGTGGTGACTGCTGCACGCAATGTTGATCGTAAACAGATCAAGCAACTGACAGAATCTATTGAAAGAAGGCTTTTGAGTGTCATCGTAAAGAAAGGTGGCTATATTGGTCACTGATTTTTTTTGGTTTTTGAATGTCAGAAATGTTTATTTCTAAATTTTGTGTTATATTGGTTTACCTGGTTAAAATAAGCAAGTGAGATGGGTATATATTTGTTTTTTATTAAGTTGCCTAATAATTCTGCACAGTAATAGTTACCTGCACAAACAGATATCCTCCTAAGATAGCCAAATCTAAAAAAAAAACACTCCAACTTCCAAAAATATTAAGCTTTGATATTTATGAGTCTTTTGGGTTGATTGAGAACATAGTTGTTGTTCAATAATAAAAAGAATCCTCTCAAATACAACTTGCCTAATAATTCTGCACACAGTGTATTTTATGCAGAAGGGAGAAATTATTCTAGCTCTCTCAAATACTTTGGGATCCAACTGCCTAGGTATTTGATGGACCCTGCTGTCCAGCGAAATGGAAGGGAGGAAGAGACTTTTGGAAATTAATTTTGAAATTAGCCAAGGAGTGGAACTTGCAAAAGTCTGCAATCAGGTTAGGGAGCGAGACCTGGGGACTAGTGACCAAGAATAGGAGAGCTTACTGACAGGCCTTTATTATTAGGGTTCTTCCTGATAGTCCTCAGTAGAGGTTCCAAGTTCAGAACAAAAATCAATGGGGATAAAGGACAGTTCTGCCTGGTCCCATTTTGTATCACAAATGCTGAAGAGAGAACATTAACCTTTGTCAACGCTGCTGGGGAGGTATAGAGGGAATGGATACAAGCAAGCACGGCTTCACCTATACCAGTGTTTCAAAGGACAGAAAACCAACCCACTCTATTAAAATGCCTTTTCCACATCTATAGAGAGAAGGCCCAAGGGGGCATGTTTCAAGTAAGCATAATTTACAAGATTTAGAACTGTAGTAGTGTTATCTTGTGCCTCACAAGAGGGAACAGAACAAAACTGATTGGTATGTATAAGGTCAAGTAAGGACGGTGGCAAGTCGAATGGCGAATAGTTTACTTAATAGTAATATTGGGTGATAACTCGAGCATGATGCTGGATCCTTTCCCTCCCTATTTATAACTGTGATATATGCATGCGTCATGTCCCTTGCGAGTGGGTTTCCTGTTGCGATTGAGTTGAGAGCTTTTGTCACAGGGGCGGATAATAAAAGCATATACTTCTTGCAGTAAGAAGCTGTGAGTCAGTGGGGACCAGGTGCTTTGCTAGGATGCATGGATTGTATCTTGCACGATTGTCTGGCAACCAGTCAGTTAAGTAGTTTTGAATAGCTAATTTGAGAGAAGGGTCACGGGGACACAAAGAGGTTATATAATGACTGATAGGAGCATGCAAATTCCTCCACAGTTTTATGTGGGTGGTTTGTTTTTGGGCCGATGTGGAAAATAACGTTGGTACAAAGTTGTGTGCTCTTTGTTCCCTCAAAAACCCAGCTAACATCCAACTGCTTTTATTCCCATATTTGAAAAATGTCTGCTCCTTGCCAGCAGGTCCTTTTTTCAAGCTTATCCTTAAGTTTTTTACAAGTTAACTGAAGTGCATTCTGAGTCACAAGAATATATGAATGTTTTTGCAAATATTCAAGCAGGGTAATCTCACTCAGTACATGAGAAATTTCTGCAATGCAAGTCTTGATAGACGTTTCACAAATGTCCCCCTAACCATGCATTTGTGGGCTGCACACACAGTAAGGGGCGAAGTATGCTCTGCTAGGTTTTTCGTCAAAGTAGTGAGAAAGAACCGAATGGACATCTTGGGAGGCTACTAGGTCCTACAAAAGAGACTCATTCAATTACCACTGCCATGACCCTGACAAGGAAAGGGAGGATTTCAATGAAACATGAAGCATAGCATAGTCTGAAAATGAATAGAGTCTATATGTGAGGAGAGAAGAGGCTATGCAGAATGCCTTATAAAAAGTAGTCTATGCAAGAATTAACGTCTCTGACCAGGGAATAAAAAGTATAATTATGATTATTGGGATGAAGTGAACGCCACACATCCACCAACTGGTGAAAATGGAAAGATGTTTAAGGTGATGCAGGTAAGAGAAGGCCAAATGTGAAGCTCCTCTAGAGACATCTAGTAAAGGCTCAATGGCAAAATTAAAATATCATGCAACCAATAGTATTCCTTCTGCAAAATCCTCAAGTTCAGATAAAATACTCAACAGGGTAGAGCTCATATTTTAATACTACCAACATGCCAAGATAATTTAAGCTACATTTATTGGTTGAGGTGCACCACAGTAACCCATACCCATGACATTTGTATATACTTTTACCATACTTGCTTAATCTTCGAGATAGCAGAAAGAGAAAACTTTGTAGGCTGTATTAAAAAAAAAATAAAAAAAAAATTTGTTTGGTCCAGTCAGTCCTAGTTGTGCCACTGATTTTAGTAAATACTTGTGTGCCCCATATGAGCGTGTGTACATAGTCCGACAGTGCCTGAATAATGCTGACAGTGCCAGGCTGTGTAAGGACACTCCCTGTTGAATATGGAATGGCAATACCCAGTTGTCAATTTACTCCTACATTTCCAGGAGAACCAACTAGGAAGATCTGTTCTAGCATTATTATTTTATAAAGAATAAACATTTTTAGTTACATAGACATATCAACTGTGGAGACAAATCCTCTTTACACTTTGATTTGCACAGACAAACCCCTGCTGTGGCGAGGGGGCCTCTGACATAATCCTCACACAGAGCTGATACTGAAGAGGAGGATGTCTGAGTGCATGCAGAGAGGAGAAAATGTAGAATTTCGATTGCAGTAACTAATCTAGTATCTCCAACCTGAACCATTACCTCCCACTTATTCAATTCTGATGCATATTGCAGGAGCATATGGTGAAATAACAGAACTACAGCACTTGTAACACTACAAACAGGCTTTTATCACTGAATATGCAAGTTGTTAATGGAGATGATTGAAATAATTCTAAAATAATCAAACTTGTTGTGAATATCCCAAAAACTTTGCTTTCCAATTCATCCAAAGTTTTTGGGATTTAGCCAGCATGAATGAATCAAAATAGCACCTGCGATTTTACATTTCACAATACAGGGAAGATGAGAAGATAAAGAAGGAAGATCACATGACCCCATCGCAGCCGGCTTGCCCATAATGCTTTGAAGTCAGTCCCAGACAGTCATGAGGGACTATAGCCATGGTGGCAAACCTATGGCACGGCTGCCAGAAGTGGCACTCAGAGCCTCTTCTGTGGGCACCTACACTCTGGAAATAGTCTTTTGTGTACTAATATGCTTTAGACTTTTCCTGTCATTCATTAGCTCAGGGTGCGCTATGAACAGCACAAGCAGCCGACTGAATGTAGACAGGCTATTATAGCTAAATGATAAAGTACATGGAAGATACTATACTGGTATTCAGCTTAAATAGCTGTATTGACACTTTGCGATAAATAAGTGGGTTTCGGGTTGCAGTTTGGGCACTCGGTCTCTAAAAGGCTCACTATCACTGAACTATAGGTAAAATGTCACTGGATGTGTCATAGGGACTATATAGGATCCCAGCCAGGATCTGCCATGTTTTTATTGGCTTGTACATTGGAGGCATAGCACGTCTAGATAGAGGAAAGAAATCTTAAAACACAGAATACAGCTAGCTTAAGGTCAGAGGGGTTATTTCACAGTGAGCATGAGACAATACAATTACTATTTACAATTTATAATTAACTAGCAGAATGACCTGGCTTGGCACACATATATTTTGAGTATTCTATTTAATATTTATGTGTGTGGTTAAAAAATATCCACAGTGCCCCACACCTTAAAAGTGACCTCTACATTGTCTCACCCCCTGAAAATTGATCTCCACAGCAGAACACACACAGCCAGCCCTATGATACAAATGCCTATTCTTGTCCGTGATCTTTTTTGCGAGGCCACCAAATGGAACTACAGATACAGAAATTAATGGGTCCACACCCATTCCACAAAATTGCAGAACGGATGTGGATCCATAAATACAGTGGTGTAAATGGACCCTAATATTGATCATCCCACAGCACCCCCTTAACAGTGACTTCTACATCACCAATCTCTTTGCAGTTACCTATATAGCAGCCTGCCCCCTTAAAATAACCCTCCCACAGTGGGCACCTTCTTAACAGTGATGTCCAAAGCACCCTGCCCCCTTAAAAGTGAACTCAAACATTGGCCTGTCCACTTAACATTGACCTCCATAGAGGCCCAACCCCTTAACAGCGACCTCCAAAGCACCCTACTGACTTAAAATTTGATCTCCACATCCTCCTACCCCCTTAACAGAGACCGCAACAGCGGCCTACCACCTTAACATTGACCTCCACAGTGAACTACCCCCTTAACAGTGATCTTCACTGGGCCCTGTTCCCTTAACATTGACCTCCACAGCAGTCCGCCCCCTTAACAATTTTCAGCACATATGATGGGCTTGAGCAAATAGAGCCTTGGATCATAGATTTGTAGTCAATGCGCTCCAAAACTTAGGGGGCCATTTATTATCCAGAAATGCGCCTTTTGCCAGGTCTAAAAAAGTGGGCGTGGTGTGGGCGGGAAAGGGGACAGACTTGTCACATTCATCATTTTCTGTGCCTGTTTTAGTTGTAGAAAATGGTCTAAATATAAGCTAGCTAGGAAGTTGTTTTACATTTAAACTGGCGCCAGATGTGCTGAAGTTATGTAGAGACCAGCGACCCTTCATACCTTTGGCAGATTCACTGCCAGATATAGGGGTTATTAAGAGAGGCGTCTAAAGCATTAGCTTTTAATGATGTTTCTGTACAGCATTAACCTGTATGGGCTCCGTGGAGCCAAACATCGTCTCACCCGAAGTCACGCTATGACTATTCCTACAGTATCTGTGTATCTAAAAACTGTTTAAAATAGCAATATGAACTGGGCTTTGTTATCGAGGTACCAGCCAGTACCAGACATTTTGTCAAAATGGATTCTGCCCAACTGACTATTTTTTGTTTAAAACATTTGTTCATAGTTAATCATAAAACTCATCATTTCAGCAGAGCATGCCTGCAGCCTGACACATTGGGGTTGAGTTATCAAAACTGGTGTAAAGGAAAACTGGCTTAGTTGCCCATAACAACCAGAACAATCAGATTCTACTTTTCATTTATCACAGCTCCTTTGGAAGGTGAAAGGTGAAATCTGATTGGTTGCTATGGACAACTAAGCCAGTGTTCCTTTACACAAGTTTTGATAAATCTACCCCATTGTTTTTGTGCATCATAGTGGACTTTGTCCAATTGAAATTTTATAAAAACAAATTTGTTACATTTCAAAAATTATTTTATCAGACCATGCCAGAGCCTGACATATTGTTTTGACTGTCATCATCTCTTAATAATATAAAAATGAATTTCTGTCTGTCTGTCTGTCTGTCTGTCTGTTCTCTATGCGCGACCAAACTACTGGACCGATTTTCACCAAATTTGGCACACAGGTACATCAGGTGTCCGGGAAGGTTTTAGACCAGGTCTCATCTCTCTAGGAGGTACCGTTCCCGAGATATTCCCAAAATATGATCTCCATTAGCCAACATTACAACTGGGAGCTTTGGTTTTAAACTCCAACTGCCATTCTCTGCAAAGCCACACAGGGAGGGCAGGTTTCCATAACAACCAGGTAATTATCAGCAGCTGAGGATCTCATCCATTTCTATTTACTGACACTGTTAAAGGAATTCCGGTTACCATAAATATAACTTATGTTTTTTTCTATTACTACAGTTCAGTAGTAATAAAAGATGTTTTCCTCCACTGCTGCCTATTGCGTGGGCTCATAAATAAGCATGGTATTGACCTTTAATTCAGGCCACCCTAAAAGAAGTACTTAAAACCCTCGCCCCAGGTCTCACTAAGCCACACCCCCAACTGTCAGGCCACACCCCCTTTCACTCCGCAGCCAACAGAGATTGAAAAAATAAAGGTAAAAATCAACTTCTGTCAGCTGCAGGGATGGGTGGGAGGTTGACTTTCTTTCTGCAACAACACACACAAACATTAAATAAAATAGATTAAATCCACCCATGCGAAGCATCTTGCTAATCCACGCCCCCGACTCTGTCAGGTCACGCCCCCTCCCACTCCGCAGCCAACGGGAATTGAAAAAATGAAGGTAAAAATAAACTTCTGTTTGCTGCAGGGGTGGGAGGGTGAATTTCTCAATGCAACGACACACAAAAATTTTAGATGAAATAGACTAATTATAGACTACAACCGTTCGAAGCCTTTTGCTAAGCCACGCCCCGTCTCTGTCAGGCCATGCCCCCTCTCACTCCGCAGCCATTCTGCAACGACACACAGAAACATTAAATGAAATAGATTAAATGCACCTATGCGAAGCGCTTTGCTAAGCCACGCCCCGACTCTGTAAGGCCACGCCCCCTCCCACTCCGCAGCCAACAGGGATTGAAAAAATAAAGGTAAAAATCAACTTCTGTCAGCTGCAGGGATGGGTGGGAGGTTGACTTTCTTTCTGCAACGACACACAGAAACATTAAATGAAATAGATTAAATACACCCATGTGAAGCGTCTTGCTAATCCACGCCCCCGACTCTGTCAGGTTACGCCCCCTCCCACTCCGCAGCCAATGGGGATTGAAAAAATAAAGGTAAAAATAAACTTCTGTTTGCTGCAGGGGTGGGAGGGTGAATTTCTCTCTGCAACGACACACAAAAATTTTAGATAAAATAGACTAATTATAGACTACAACTGTTCGAATCGTCTTGCTAAGTCACGCCCCCAACTCTGTCAGACCACGCCCCCTCTCACTCTGCAGCCATTCTGCAACGACACACAGAAACATTAAATGAAATAGATTAAATCACCTATGCGAAGCGCTTTGTTAAGCCACGCCCCAACTGTGTCAGGTCACGCCCCCTCCTACTCCGCAGCCAACAGGGATTGAAAAAATGAAGGGAAAAATAAACTTCTGTCAGCTGCAGGGGTGGGAGGGTGAATTTATCTCTGCAATGACACACAAAATTTTAGATGAAATAGAGTAATTTCAGACTACAACCGTTCGAAGCATCTTGATAATCCACACCCCCAACTCTGCCAGGCCACGCCCCCTCCCACTCCGTAGGCAACGGGGATTGAAAAAAATCAGCTGCAGGGGTGGGAGGGTGAATTTCTCTCTGCAATGACACACAAAAATCGTAGATGAAATTGACTAATTTTAGACTACGACCATTCAGTACTAATAAAAGATGTTTTTTTCCACTGCTACCCATTGCGGGTCCCCATAAATTACCATGTCATCAACCTGTAATTCATGCCACTCTGATCCCCGCCCCAGATCTCGCGAAACCACGCTGCGACTCTGTCAGGCCACGCCCCCTCCCACTCCGCAGCCAACGGGGATTGAAAAAATGAAGGTAAAAATCAACTTCTGTCAGCTGCAGGGGCGGGAGGGAAGTTGGATTTCTTTCTGCAACAACATACAGAAACATTAAATGAAATAGATTAAATATACCCGTGCAAAGCAATGTTTTCTTCCACTGTTACCCATGGCGTGTCCTCATAAATTACCATGGCATTGACCTGTAATTCTGGCCACCATCAAAAGAAGGACTTAAAACCCCGCCCCAGGTCTTTCAATGTCACGCCCCCGACTCAGTCAGGCCATGACCCCTCCCACTCCGCAGCCAATGGAGATTGAACAATTGAAGATAAAAATCAACATCTGTCAGCTGCAGGGATGGGAGGGAGGATGACTTTCTCTCTGCAACGACACACAGAAACATTAAATGAAATAGATTAAATATACCCGCGCAAAGCAATGTTTTCTTCCACTGCTACCCATTGTGTTTCTTCAAATTACCATGGCATTAACCTATAATTCAGGCCACCCTGAAATGAAGGACTTACCCCCCCCCCCCCGTGTCCCATTAAACCACACCCCCTCCCACTCCGCAGCCAATAGGGATTGAAAAAATGAAGGTAAAAATCACCTCCTGTCAGCTGCATTGACTTTCTCTCTGCAACGACACACAGAAACATTAAATGAAATAGATGAAATATACCCAGGCGAAGCCGGGTCTTTCTGCTAGTAATTTATATATTTCAAGTACAATGCATTCCAATTTCAGTGGATTAAAAGAGTTTAACTTCTGATTGTTTTCCTTGTTAAATATTAGGGTAATAAAAGAAAGAGTGGCAATGGATGGGGTAAGGTGAGAGGAAACTCTTGGGCCATGTCATTCACCAGTGAGGATGTGGGTGGGTGTAGCGCATGTAGCAGGAGCAGCAGCACTGACAAGATCAGCAGTCAAGTCAGTTGTAATTGCCACAACAGTCCTTCACCTTCAGTTGTCAGTTAAATTTTATGGCAGAGGAGGGGGATGACGGTATTTATGGTGGTAGTAGTGACTATTATTTTTTTTTTAATATATATAAATTTTTATTGAAAGATGTACTATACAGAGATAAATCATGAGTACAGACAGGACTTATATGGGTTACATTGTTACAATGGTCTTGATCAATAACAGAGTCCAATTGGATGCAAAAGGCATAGATTTCGAATGACAAATGCGTTCAAGTCTAATAGCAATCTCTGCAGTTGTATGTGCCATATCGCATAACATTTTCATTTAATCAAAACAGATAAGGTCCTGTTACTGATGGACTTTTATTATACAACAAATGATGTAAGTAATTGCTTTACATTAAAACATAAAAACAATGAAACAATAATAAAACAGAATAAGTTACCACTTCTAGTCTTGGGGCTTTTCCGAGGGTCTATACTTATATTTCCCGCTCTTAGGCGAGAATGAGAAATGATGTACTATGGTAAAATTATATCTATAAGAACCACTGTATGACATTGGTATAATGAGCTGGGTCTGCTTGTGTCAATATGGGTGAGAAGAGAAATTTAGTCCAGTGCCTCTCTATTAATGGCTGTTGCTCGTGCTGAGGATGTTATAAGGAGTGTGGTATTTAACCCATCCTGAGATTAGGGTGAAGATAACACCACTTTTCTCACTGAGTATGGAAATGTTTTTGTTGGCCTTTTTGATATGCTTATGTCCTTTCAAAAATATAATTATCTGAGACTAATGAATTTACTTCTTCAATCGAGGGTGGGTCAGTGCTTTTCCATTTCCTAGCTGTAAGAAGTTTTGTTGCATGTAAGACATGACAAGCTATAGTCCTATTGTTGTTCGAATTTGTACGGATACCCAGAAGTAGTAGAATTAATTCTGGTTTAAGATCAGAGGTACAAAACCGGAGTTTTCCTAATAGTGTCTTAACTGATTCCCAAAAGAAAGATAGTTTTGGGCATGACCAAAATATGTGTGAAATAGAGCCAACTCCTCCACAACCTCTCCAACAATGAGGTTGGGTAATGCTGTATATATGGGATAGTCTAAGGGGTGTATAGTACCATCTCAGAAGTAACTTGTGATACTGTTCCCAGTGAGATGCACAAGAGGTGGCTTTGTGAGCCCACTAGATCGCTTGAAGCCATTCTTCTTTTGTAAACTGCTTATTTAGATCTCTCTCCCACTGAGACATTTGCAGCAGTTTTTGGAATGCCATATTTTTAGTCAGTATTGCATATATCCCTTTTATCCCCTTCCGTTGTGTCTTCAGCGAGGTGTGTAAAATATCTATCAGTTGCTTTGGGGCTTAAAGTGTGGGAGAATCTATTTTACATAGAAAAGATGCTATTTGGTTATACTTATATATGTCTGCCGCAGGTAAGTTAAATCTGTCTTACAGAGTTGAATAGGGTAAAATGGAAACACTTTTGATGTCAGAAAGAATCTGCACACCTTGTTGTTTCCACCCCTCTAAATGTAGGTCTGGTATGTGATTTTTCCATAGTCCCAATAGGAATAGGGACTGCTATTGTCACCCCTTCCTCATTGATCGGGGATATAGCTAAATGCCATGCTGCCATTGTAGCGATGATCGTAGGAGATGCGTTACCTATTATAGAGGATACTGATACTGGTAAATAGTGGATCACTCTCATGTCAGGGATGGGAGAGATTTCTGATTCTATTTGAGACCACAGTTTTCCCGGAGTGGGACTTTTCCAAAATTTGGCTTGTTCAATTAGAAACGAGTTGTGGTAATGAAATAGGTCTGGGACACCCATGCCTCCCCTAGTTGCATGTTTAACTAGTGTGGAGAAGGCCACTCTAGGTCTCATTTGGTGCCAAATAAAGGATGACATTTGTTTTTTGAAGGAAAGGAATGTTGTTTTAGGGATGGGGATAGGAAGTGTGCGCAACAGGGATAATATTCTAAGTATGTAACAGAGTTAGGCGCCCATGGAAATGGATATTGCTTTGATATGGAACTTTTAGTGTCCTTTGAAAGGTTGAGACCCAACATTACTAATTTGTTAACATTGATTTTATAATAAGACACTTCGCTAAATTGGTCTAGGATGGACTTTGCTGCTTGTAAGGAGGAGTATGGATCTGACAGCAATAATATGACATTGTCCGCAAATAGATTTTTGTTTTAAGGGACAGCGATTTGACAGGGATGCCTGACACTTATGTTGTTGATCTCCTATCTTTTAAGCTAATGGCTCCATAACTATAGCAAAAATCAGAGGCAACAGAGGACACCCTTGACGTGTACCGTTTGCAATATAGAATGCTTCAGATACAATTCCATTAACCAAAACTTGCACAGAAGGTCTAGAGTATAACGCTCTGAGAGCTGTCAAAATAGGGCCATGAAAGCCTGGGTGGTTCAGAGTGGCAAAAGTATATCCCCAGTGTACCCTATAAAAGGCCTTCTCTGCATCTAATGAAAGAAGCAGAGAAGGTAGTTTCATTTTATTTGCATGGTATACCAGATCGATGACTCGTCTTGTACCATCAGGTGTTTGTCGGTAAGGGGTACAGCCTACCTGATCTCCTTTTATGATTGAAGGTAACAAGGGTAAAAGCCTGTTAGCCAATACTTTGGCATATAGTTTTATGTCAGAGTTTAACAGTGAAATAGGTCGAAAATTTGCTGCAGTATTTGGGACCTTTCCTGGTTTTGGTAATGTAATAATGTTAGCTCTTAACATCTTAGCTGGAAATGTCCCCTCTGACATGGCTGAGTTGAAGACCTTGCATAGATAAGGAGTTAGAGTATCTGCAAAGTGCTTGATATATTCTCCTGAAAACCCATCCATGCCCAACGCTTTCCCTGCCTTTATGGATTTAATCGCCTTAGAGATTTCCTGATGGGTAATTGGCAAGTTAAGTGAGGAGATTTGGTCAGGACCCAACCGTGGCAAGTGGACAGACTGAAGAAAGGCATTAATATTCTGCTCTGTTGGTTGGAGAGTTGATGCATCCTCACGAAGATTGTATAGCTTATGATAATATGTGCTAAAGGCATTTGTGATATCGTAAAGGGTTTGTTATATTTGTATGGTTGGTTCCTGATTGAAGGGCTGTAATTCTTGACTTGATATGGGCGGTCCTTACTCTATCAGCCATTAATTTACTAGTTTGTTGTTGGAGGAGTAGTATGATAGTCTGAGTTTTCTGGTCTGTTTATCAAAGTTTTGAGCTAGGTGCGTTTAAGACAAATCCTTGATTCTGAGAGAGCTTTATAAAGTTATGGTGAGGGGTTCTTCTTGTGGGCCGCTTCTAGTTGAGCTATCCTTGTTAATAGTTCCTGAAGTTCCCTAGACCTGGTTTTGTTATAGCAAGCAGTTTGTTGAATTAGTATTCCCTTGATGTATGCTTTGTGTGCTTTTTTTATAAAGTAGTTGGGTTATCTGTGGAGCCTGCATTAAGTCTGAAAAATTCTTGTAAGGCGGATGTTACATGTTGACGTATTTTATCAATTGTAAGAATAAATGGATTTATTCGCCAAATGTATGTGTTAGCTGGATGGGCAGGGGTTCTTAGTACAAGTGATACAAGTGCGTGATCAGACCAGGTAATAATGTATTTTACATGAGATTACATCAGGAAGCAACCATTTACAAAGGACAAACATGTCTATTCTAGTATACACTTTGTGGCAGTGGGAGTAGTAACAGAGTAACATAGTTTATAAGGCCGAAAAAAGACATCTGTCCATCCAGTTCGACCTGTTATCCTGCAAGTTGATCCAGAGGAAGGCAAAAAAAACCCTGTGAGGTAGAAGCCAATATTCCTCACTTTAGGGGAAAAAATTCCTTCCCGACTCCAATCAGGCAATCAGAATTACTCCCTGGATCTCTAGTAACTATAACCTGTAATATTATTACACTCCAGAAATACATCCAGACCCCTCTTGAACTCTTTTAGTGAACTTACCATCACCACCTCCTCAGGCAGGGAGTTCCATAGTCTTACTGCTCTTACCGTAAAGAATCATCTTCTATTTTTGTGAATAAACCTTCTTTCCTCCAGGCGCAGAGGATGTCCCCTCGTCACGGTCACAGTCCTTGGGATAAAAAGATCATGGGACAGATCTCTGTACTGACCCCTGATATATTTATACATTGTTATTAGATCTCCCCTCAGTCGTCTTTTTTCTAAAGTAAATAACCCTAATTTTGATAATCTTTCTGGGTACTGTAGTCCACCCATTCCAGTTATGACTTAAGTTGCCCTCCTCTGAACCCTTTCCCGCTCTGCTATGTTTGCCTTGTTCACAGGAGCCCAGAACTGTACACAGTATTTCATGTGTGGTCTGACTAGTGATTTGTAAAGTGGCAGGACTATGTTCTCATCACGGGCATCTATGCCTCTTTTGATACAACCCATTATCTTATTGGCCTTGGCAGCAGCTGTGTGACACTGGTTTCTACAGCTTAGTTTGCTGTTCACTAAAATTCCTAGGTCCTTTTCCATGTCAGTGTTACCCAGTGTTTTACCATTTAGTATGTACTGGTGACTTGCATTATTCCTCATCTGCCACTTCTCTGCCCAGGCCTCCAATATATCCAGGTCCCTCTGTAGCAGTGTACTGTCCTCTTCTGTGTTAATTACTTTACACAGTTTAGTGTCATCTGCAAAAAATGATATTTTACTGTGCAAGCCTTCTACAAGATCATTAATAAACATATTGAAGAGAATAGGGCCCAATACTGACCCCTGTGGTACCCCACTAGTGACAGTGACCCAATCTGAGAATGTGCCGTTAATAACCACCCTCTGTTTTCTATCACCGAGCCAGTTACTTACCCACATACAGACATTTTCTCCCAGGCCAAGCATTCTCATTTTATATACTAACCTTTTATGTGGTACAGTGTCAAAAGCTTTTGAGAAGTCCAGATATACAACATCCATTGATTCGCCGCGGTCAAGTCTAGAACTTACCTCCTCATAGAAACTGATTAAATTAGTTTGACATGACGGATCCCTCATGAAGCCATGCTGATATGGAGTTATTTGCTTATTTTCATTGAGGTACTCCAAGATAGCATCTCTTAGAAAACATTCAAACAGTTCACCCACGACAGATGTTAAACTTACCAGCCTATACTTCCCAGGCTCTGTTTTTGGACCCTTTTTGAATATTGGCACCACATTTGCTATGCACCAATCCTCTGGAACACTCCCTGTCAGCATAGAGTCCTTAAATATCAGAAATAAGCATCTGGCTATGACATTACTTAATTCTCTTAGGATACGAGGGTGTATGCCATCCGGTCCTGGCGATCTGTCTATTTTAAATCTTTTTAAGATGCAGCTCTACTTCTTCCTGGGTCAGACAGGGCACTTTTAATGGGGAATTTACTTTTATATTCTGCATTTCATCTGACAGTTTATTTTCGTCAGTGAATACAGTGGAGAAAAAAATATTTAATAGCTTTGCTTTCTCCTCATCGCTCTCGGCAACTCTCCCCTCATTACTCTGTAAGGGGCCGACACCTTCAGGTTTATACTTTTACCATTTATATAATTAAAGAACATTTTAGGATTAGTTTTACTCTTTTTGGCAACTAATCTCTCGGTCTCTAGTTTGGCTGCTTTTATTTGTCTTTTACATATTCTATTTTTTTTTCCTTATAGTTTTTCAATGCTTCCTCACCACCCTCCTGTTTTAGTGATTTAAATGTTTCTTTTTGTCATTTATTGCTTTCTTTACAGCTCTATTTATCCACATTGGTTTTTTCGTGTTTCTTATCCTTTTATTCCCATAAGGTATGTACCTCTCACAATTAGATATTAGGATGCTTTTAAAAATATCCCATTTTGTGGTTGTATTTTTATTTTTGAGGATTTTGTCCCAGTTAGTTAGGCCTATGGCCTCTCTTAGTTGGCTAAATTTCGCTTTTTTGAAGTTTGGTATTTTTGTTCCTCCCTGAAGAAACACTCTTTTGAATGACAATTGGAAGGTTATTATATTATGGTCACTATTTCCCAGGTGTCCCCCAACCTGCACATCTGTTGTTCTGTCAGGCCTATTGGTTAATACTAAGTTCAGTATGGCCGTCCCTCTAGTCGGGTCCTGAACCAGTTGGGAAAGGTAATTGTCTTTGGTTATTTCCAAGAACCTGTTTCCTTTATGAGATATACAGGTTTCAGTTTCCCAGTCTATAGTTGAAGTTAGTTGGTGTCACACACTAGTCACATACCAGTGTGTGACACCAAACGGATCCGTCCACATTGACTTACAGTCGGGTGAGGATGGATCCGGATGGCTGCGGGCAGGGGAGCGCAGGGGATCCGAGCATTGAACCGCTCATTACAAGCAGGTTTGCTCATCTCTAGTGTACAGTCATGGCCAAAAGTTTTGAGAATGACACAAATATTATATTTTCACATGATCTGCTGCCCTCTGGTTTTTATGTGTGTTTGTCAGATGTTTTTATCACATACAGAAATATAATTGCAATCATATTATGAGTAACAAAAGCTTATATTGACAGTTAGAATGAGTTAATGCAGCAAGTCAATATTTGCAGTGTTGACCCTTCTTCTTCAGGACCTCTGCAATTCTCCCTGGCATGCTCTCAATCAACTTCTGGACCAAATCCTGACTGATAGCAGTCCATTCTTGCACAATCAATGCTTGCATTTTGTCAGAATTTGTAGGTTTTTGTTTGTCCACCCGTCTCTTGATGATTGACCACAAGTTCTCAATGGAATTAAGATCTGGGGAGTTTCCAGGCCATGGACCCAAAATATCTATGTTTTGTTCCCTGAGCCATTTAGTTATCACCTTTGCTTTATGGCAAGGTGCTCCATCATGCTGGAAAAGGCATTGTTGATCGCCAAATTGCTCTTGGACGGTTGGGAGAAGTTGCTCTCGGAGGACATTCTGGTACCATTCTTTATTCATGGCTGTGTTTTTAGGCAAGACTGTGAGAGAGCCGATTCCCTTGGCCGAGAAGCAACCCCACACATGAATGGTTTCAGGATGCTTTACAGTTGGCATGAGACAAGACTGGTGGTAGCGCTCACCTTGTCTTCTCCGAATAAGCTGTTTTCCAGATGTCCCAAACAATCGAAAAGGGGATTCATCAGAGAAAATGACTTTACCCCAGTCCTCAGCAGTCCACTCCCTGTACCTTTTGCAGAATATCAGTCTGTCCCTGATGTTTTTTCTGGAGAGAAGTGGCTTCTTTGCTGCCCTCCTTGAGACCAGGCCTTGCTCCAAGAGTCTCCGCCTCACAGTGCGTGCAGATGCACTCACACCTGCCTGCTGCCATTCCTGAGCAAGCTCTGCACTGCTGGTAGCCCGATCCCGCAGCTGAAACACTTTTAACAGACGGTCCTGGTGCTTGCTGGTCTTTCTTGGGCGCCCTGGAGCCTTTTTGGCAACAATGGAACCTCTCTCCTTGAAGTTCTTGATGATGCGATAGATTGTTGACTGAGGTGCAATCTTTCTACCTGCGATACTCTTCCCTGTTAGGCCATTTTTGTGCAGTGCAATGATGACTGCACATGTTTCTTTAGAGATAACCATGTTGAAATGTGTTTTGGGGGATAAAGTTCATTTTCTAGGCAAATATTGACTTTGCAAGTAATTGCTGTTAAGCTGATCACTCTTTATAACATTCTGGAGTATATGCAAATTGCCATTATAAAAACTGAAGCAGTAGACTTTGTAAAAATTAATATTTGTATCATTCTCAAAACTTTGGGCCATGACTGTACATACAATTAAGAGGTCTATGCATATTTTTTACCCCCCTTTTTAAATTACTATTACCTGTGAAGTGAATATCCCGGGTTTTTGGGTTACTTTGGTTGATGTTTTGCCCAATATTCTCCCTACATTCCTCACTAACCCCAGCCCCCACTAAGCCCCCACTCTCCCCTCCTATGACCCACTCTCTATCTACACTATCTACTCCCTTATTAGTATGACCCCCCACCCTCCCCCCAGATCCTAGTTTAAAAGCTCCTCCAGCCGTCTAACCATTTTTTCCCCCAGGGCAGTTGCACCCTCCCCATTAAGGTCCAGCCCGTCCCTACTGTAGAGTCTGTAGCCGACAGAGAAGTCCGCCCAGTTCTCCATGAACCCAAACCCTTCCTTCTTGCACCAGCCTCTGAGCCACTTATTTAACTCCCTAAGCTCCCGTTGTCTCTCTAGTGACGCTCATGGCACTGGTAGTATTTCTGAAAACACTACCTTGGAGGTCCTGGACTTGAGCTTCTCTCCTAGTTCCCTAAAATCATTTTTATGGACCATCTCCCCCTGACTTTTCCATTTGTGCCAATGTGTACCATAACCGCCGGGTCTTCCCCAGCCCCACCCAGCAATCTGTCAATCTGATCCACGATATGCTGAACCCGAGCACCCGGGAGACAACACACTGTTCGGCATTCACGGTCTCGGCGACAGATGACCCTGTCTGTCCGCCTAATAATAGAGTCCCCTACCACCAGCATCTATCTGTCCTTTGCTGCTCTCCTTTTCCCATCCTTCCTGCAGCGGTCATCCTCCTGGTTTCTAGGAGAAACGCCCTGCTGCAGTGTCGCTGGTCCTGGTCTTTCATCACTGATATCAGCCAAACAGGCATATTTGGCTGATATTAGGGATGAAAGCCCAGGACCAGTGACACCAGTATGTATAGTCCCTTTCGTTATCATGTGTACATCTCCACCCTTCATGAAGATCGTGTTGTGTGAGCCATGAGCTTAGGCTGGGAGTCTGAGTGCTACGTCTGGAGGAAGAGTCTAATGCATGGTTATGTACAATATTAAAGTCACCACATAATAACAGTTTGCCTTGGATTTTTGGCTGAATTTTCTTCATTAGCGTATTTAAGAAAGAGATCTGCGCCCAGTTAGGTGCGTATACATTAACAATGGTAAGCAGGATATTATTAACAGCGCAGAGCAACACGACATATCTACCCTTCAGATCCACTACCCTTCATATCTACCCTTCAGATCTCTTCAAACATGACTGTGTCCTGAATTGCTATACAAACTACGCCCTTTTTTTATTGGTATTCGAGCAATATACATGGGGATATTGTTTATGGCTAAATTTGGGTTTGTGACCTTTCTTAAAATGGGATTCCTGAACGCACAAAATGTCTGCACCTAAAGTTTTAGCCTCTTTCCATAACAGTGACCTCTTACAAGGACTATTGAGACCATGGACATTCAAAGACACTATGTTAATAGACATGGTTATCGAGCAAAATGGAGCTTGTTCCCCAGCCTATCCTATTGAGCATTTCCTTTGACAGTGGGTATTTTAGCTGCAACTTAAAAGAAGATATTACCATAATCTGTTGATTGAGGTCTAATGGAGGCTTGAACCTTATATAAGGCCCTTGGAGTGGTAGATGAACAATGATAAGGTCATTAACATTTTGATAACTGAAAATAGTTAACAACGTAAACAAGAAAAACTTAAAACTATAATGTGCAGTGGGTGAGAAGGCCTTGTGTAACTGGTAACAGTTTTCTCCAGGCCTGCAATGTCAATTGTGAAAGATCCATGAATAAGGTGATATCCTGATAGGGATTAGGCAATTTTGACTGTTTTCTCGCAAATTGCATCAGCTTTTCTTTGATATGGTAGAAATGCATACGAGCTATGGTGTCTCGTGATACATGCTCTGGTATAGCTTTAGGCTTAGGTAGGCGATGCGCCCTGTCAATAATGATATCTGTAGCCATTACCCCTGGCAACATAGCTTTTATGAGTGACTGGATGTACTCAGACAAGTGGTTAGGAGATATCGACTCTGGGACCACGCAGCTTTATATTGTTGCGCCTGCTTCTGTCCTCTATGTCTGCCATTTTTAGTTTCACACTTTCTAATTCCTCTGTGATTGCGTTGTGGGCATCCACTAAGCTTTTATTTGCTGAGGAGAACTCTCCCATTTTGTTTTCTACATGGTCCACCCGTTCACCCAATCCGTCTACAGTGTTAGAGATGGCGTTTATAGCTTGTGTAATGTCCTTTTGTATAGAATACATTAGTGCCAACCTGGAGTTTTTCATAAAAGCTTCCGATGCTGCAGGTTTGGAGATAGCAATGTCGTTTAACGCATCGTTGTGACCCACCTCAAAGACGGTGTCTTGTGCTTGGTTTTCAGCGCCATGCGAGAGGATGGTGTCCCATCTGGATTTCTGCTTGACTGGGCTAGCGGTAGTCGATGCAGGGCGGGAGTGTCCGGGTGATGTTGCCTGGTCCTTGCTGGAGTCCTCGGCAGAGTAAGTTGGCGTACTTGTTCTGTTAGACCCACTTCTCTTCTGCCCAATTAGCGCTGTGGCAGTTTGTGTTCACGGGGATGAGGAGCTGGAGCCAGAGTCTGATGTAGAGTCCTCTGCATGAATAGGTGGCGTAGCGGCGGGAGCGAGTGTCTCCGATGCTGTCTCTTTCTCCAGAGTTTTGCGTGCTTCTGATCCCGCCATTGCAGCGTCTCGCTTGCTTCCTCCCACATGCTGAAAAAAAGGCTTTGGAGCTTCTTTCTTGCCCCTCCGTGTTATCCTTGGTGGTAAGGGGGTATTTCTGTCCAGAATGGAGATAAGTGGAGCTCATGAGGTCGCTGTGGTAGTCGCTTTTGCAGGAAGCCTGTGAGGAGCACTAGAGCTAAGCTGCCATCACGCTCCCTAGCCAGGCCATGCCCCAGTAGTGACTATTATTAAGCGAATCAAAGTTAACTAATTTGATCCGAATTTCAGAAAAACTTCGATTTGCCACAAATCCAAATTTCTTAGCACTTCGTGGTAACAAATTAATTTCCTGAAATTGCAGTAAAAAAAAAATAGCACATAGTCACCTCATTCATTTGTTTGTGGAGAGGCCATCGCGGCCATCTTCATTGAAGAAAACCCGCCAATTCTCGTGCACGCTGACATGTGATGTCACCACATCATCACGCTGGGTGGATGCAGTGATGTCATCACTGACATCAGTGTCATCACATCAGCTCACGAAAATTGTTGGGTTTTCTTCAATGAAGATGGCTGTGATGGTTGAGGTTAGTATGCATTTTTTTGTTTTAACCCCTGATTAACCCCCTAACAGGCTTTAATGTGACTCTTAGGTGCCACCATCAGCGTTGAACGTGGCATCTGAGGGGCGAAATGACAGAGGAAAGCATGATCGCCTTTCCCCATCATTGCATCTGCTCCATACAATGGAATGCAATTCATCTCAAAGTAATTCGGAACAAATCGAATTTCATGTCATGGCGAAGCATCTGAATTGAATTTTTCAAAACTTCGCTCATCACTTGTAGTGACACTTGTTTGCACACTGGTGGTGGTAAGCGCACTGATAGCACACTGATAGTGGTGATAGTGGCACTTGGGGAAAATATAGAGGTTAAAATCATGAAGGGGAGAAAAGGCTTTCATGAGCGAAGCTTGCCATGGTTCATATATCTGAAGTTGCTTCATTTACAACATTCAAATGTATGGGCTGCGCAAAGGGGAATTTCATTAAGTCCGAAGTCTTGAAAACCATTTTAAAACTGCACTTGTTGACCAATCACAGGCAAACTGTGGCCAGCAGGTTCCCTGTTTAAATAGGCCAACATGTGGCTCGAGTGACGTGTCCCTAGTTAGTGTATTCAATTCAGCTGAGCGCTGGCTTATCCACGCTGGTGCTCACATGCCCCTCCTGCTCATTGCCTAGGGGATGGAGGATGCCAGTCATGCAAGGGAGCGCGTACCACTGGGTCCTCCCCGCCCCCGGTCACCAGGCCGCATCCTCGCTCCATTATACCAGCGGGAGACCGGCGGTGCTGCAGAGAGAGTGCCGCCGGCTCCCCGTTACAGATACATCTCTAGGAGATCTCAGAGTGTCAAGTATTGCTTTTAAGGTTAATTTGGCCACTTATGATGCAGATCAGATGTATTCAGACTGAATTAAATCTTATGGTCAAATCAGTAGAATCAGAACTAAAATAAGTTTCAGGATATTCACTTACTATTACATTGTAGATCTCTGCCAAAAATTAATTTTCTTTGGGCATCAGGCAGAAGCAAACATCCAAATATAATGAAGTGTCCATGTCACATAATTTAATATGCAACTAATTTCAGAAAAGAGAAATAAAAATTAGTTTTAAAGTTATATAGTTAATTTTCCATAACTTTTATTATTAGTATGTTTTTATATCTTAGACCTTAGACTTTTATCTTTGGGGTCATCTGAAGGCAATTGTCTATGCTGTGAAGATACAAGATGTGCAGCACCTGAAACTATGGATGCTGGAAGCCTGTGCTAGCATTTCTTCTGCGGTGTTGCTATCAGTGTGTGAAGAGTCTGAGAAGAGGGTTGGATTGACAATCCAACACAATGGGCAAAACTTTGAACACATTTTATAAGTGGTCAGAAACTTGTAAATAACTCATGAAAGAATAAAGTTACGTTAAAAACAAGCACACCATTGTTTTTTCTTGTGAAACTCTCAATAAGTTTGATGTGTCACATGACCCTCTTCCCATTGAAAAAACTAAAGTTGGATCCAAAATGTCCGACTTCAAAATGGTTGCCATGGCCACCACCCATCTTGAAAAGTTTCCCCCCTCCCATATACTAATGTGCCACAAACAGGAAGTTAATATCACCAACCATTCCCATTTTATTTAGGTGTATCCATATGAATGGCCCACCCTGTAGAACTTATCTCTTGTACAACTCACCTACTAATTATTGTAATAAGTGCATTCCGTATAATGTGGACATTGTAGGGAGTACAAACATTCCCCCCTTATACCCCGCATAATGAGAAATTTTCATTCCGGGACCCTACACCAGTCATATTTGATCTCAGAATGAACAGCCTGATGAAATATGCATTATTGAAAGATATTGGGGCCACAAAAATCCATTAGTGTGGACGGGAAGACATGTTTTATTAATATTTTATGCTTGCCAGCCAAGGGATAGGGGTGGAGAACGCACCCTTAATTTAGGCCTTCCCAGAAAGCTGGGCCGAAGATGGGTGGGAGACACAATTTGGGTATCTGATCAACACTGGGTTGTGTTCCACATCCTCCTGTCCCCAGAACGGACTCTAATCACACAATTTGTTGAGTAGTAAGAACTAGTGATGAGCGAACATGTTCGTCCAAATAAACTATTCGGCCGAACATGGCGGCGCTCGTGACCAGGCGGTGTTCGCCCGAACACCGCGTGTGCTCGAGCGCCATACTTGAGTCCCCTCCCCGCACGTTAATTAGCCAGTTTGCATGTGGGAAGGAACTGCCATTCATTGTAATGCCAGTAGCCATGTTAGCTACTGGCATTACACTGATTGGCTGGCCGGGAACACGTCATCGGGTGCTATAAAGCACCCGGTGACATGTGACCGGCTCATAGCGAGCCAGGGAGAGCTGCTGCAAGCAGAGACAGATAGTGTAGGGACAGAAGAACGCTAGGCAGGGATAGAATTTGCTCAGAAAATACCCAAAAGCCCTTTTAAGGGCTATTATATCTTGCTGGCAAACATGTGTGAAAAATAGCGCTAGATGGCCTGCCATTAACGCCACCTGTGCAGCTGTTGCATGCTGTATGATACTCCCTGTATGCTATATAACTGACATCCTTTGCTATTATTTCTGCTCTTAAGCCCGCAGTACCTCTTTTGTGTCTCGCTGTATAACATTTGCGCAAGGAGGGACTTATAGTGTAGGGATAGGATTTAGCTAGGCAGGGCTAGTATTTCTGTTCAAAAGACACAAAAGTCCATTGTTATATCTGGCTGCATTTTTTTTCTTTTGGGGCAAAAAGAACGCAAGTGTGCCTCACACTACCAGCACATGCACAGTTCCTCATTTGCTTCTGCTATATAACATTTGCGAGAGGAGGGACTTATGCTGTAGGGATAAGATTTGGCTAGGCAGGGCTATTATTTCTGTTCAAAAGACACAAAAGTCCATTGTTAAATCTGGCTGCATTTTTTTTTCTTTTGGGGCAAAAAGAACGCAAGGGTGCCTGACACTACCACTACGTGCACAGCGTGTGTATTAGAACCTTTCAAAAGTCTATATACCTGACATCCGTTGGCATTTTTTCTACCGTTAATTTAGGCTGCAGTTCCTCATTCGCGTCTGCTGTATAACATTTGCGCAAGGAGGGACTTATACTGTAGGGATAAGATTTGGCTAGGCAGGGCGAGTATTTCTGTTCAAAAGACACAAAAGTCCATTGTTAAATCTGGCTGCATTTTTTTTTTCTTTTGGGGCAAAAAGAACGCAGGTGTGCCTGACACTACCACTACGTGCACAGCGTGCGTATTAGAACCTTTCAAAAGTCTATATACCTGACATCGGTTGGCATTTTTTCTACCGTTAATTTAGGCCGTTGTTCCTCATTGCGGCTGCTATAACGTTTGCGCATTCTAAATATTTGACATTCGGTTAAATTTTTGCATATATACTATATAATATGCGCAAGGCAAGCAGTAAGGGACGGGAAAGTAGGCGTGCTACTGATGGTGCACGCAGAGGCCATGGCTCTGGGCGCGGTGAAACTGTGCCTGCTGGCAGAGCCCAAGAAACAAAGTCATTCAAAACTCCTAGCTTCATGTCACAGTTTGCAGGGCGTCACAAGACACAATTCTTGTCGCCACACCAGTGCGAGCAGGTAGTCGGTTGGATTTCAGCTGATATAGCTTCCAGTCGGTTAAGCACCACCCCCTCTTCCACAAAGTCCAGTCTCAGTAGCCAAGAGTCTGGGCAACCGCATCCTCACCCTGATCCTCAGTTGCCAATAAGGGCAACTAGTGCCTCAAGAGGTTGTTGATGAGGATGAGACGCAGTTAAGTGAGGTTCTTGTTAGCTCACCATGTCAGGAGGAGGAACAAAGTGAGGAAGTGTAAGAGGAGGTGGTGGACGATGAAATCGCTGACCAAACTTGGGAAGGTGGCAAGCTGAGCGAGGACAGCAGTACAGAGGGGGAGGGATCTGCAGCACCAAAACAGGCTGGAAGAGGCAGTGGGGTGGCAAAAGGGAGAAGGCAAGCCATGCCAACCAGGCCCTCAACTGTTCTCTGGAGCAGCCCCTTACGGTAAGCTCCCTTGCCAAGGGTTAGGTGTTCTGCAGTTTGGCGGTTTTTTTTTTAGCAAAGTGCTGACGATATACGGATTGTAATTTGCAACCTGTGCTGTACCAAGATGAGCAGGGGTGTAAACACCAGCAACCTGATCACCACCAGCATAATCCGCCACATGTCAGCAAAGCACCCTAAAAGGTGGGCCGAACGCATGGGTCCACGATCTGTGTCTTCAGGTCACACCACTGCCTACTCTTCCCCTCTGTAACCTGCTGTCCAAGACGCAGGCCCAGATGCCTCCCGTTCTGCACTGTCGCAAGAACCATCAGCCAGCACGTCCACTACAGTGTCCCAGCACAGCGTTCAAATGTCCTTACCCCAGGCATTTGAACGCAAGCTCAAATACCCTGCCACCCACCCACAGGACATAGCTCTAAACGCGCAACTTTCTAAATTGCCGGCCCTGGAAATGTTGCCGTTTAGGCTGGTGGACTCAGAGGCTTTTCGCAGCCTGATGGCGGCGGCTGTCCCTTGTTACGCAGTCCCAAGCCGCCACTACTTTCCCGGTGTGCCGTCCCCGCCTTACACCAGCATGTGTCCAGAAACATAACCTGTGCCCTGACCAGCGCAGTTACTGGCAAAGTCTACTTAACAACTGACACATGGACAATCGCTTCTGTGCCCATGTGCCCATCTCTGTGAGGTTTTGCGCAACTTTGATGAATCTACACAGATGGTGAGCGGCGATAATGCAATTATCAGCGTAACCATCCCACTTTTGTGTCTCCTAAAAAGCTCACTGCTCACAATAAAGGCCGACGCTCTGCGTGTGGAAGAGGCGGAAATGGGGGAAGACTCTACAGAGGGTGAGAGCCAGACCACCCTCGGTTCGTCTTCTCAGCGCGAATTGGAGGAGGAGGAGGACGAGGAGGAGGAGCAGGACATGGTTGCCACCGCTACACAGGGTAGCCATACCACGTTTACACAATCTCTTCGGCGTGAATGGGCCAAAGAGGAGGAAGAGGAAGAGGACGAGGAGGATATTGAGAGTCATCCTTCTGGTGGGGAGAGCAAAGCCTTGTCTGTTGGGACTTTGGCACACATGGCTGACTTCATGCTATGCTGCCTTTCCCATGACCCTCGCGTTATATGCATATTAGCCAACACCGATTACTGGTTGTTCACCCTTCTCAACCCCTGCTACAAGGAGAACTTCTCATCTCTCATTCCTGTGGTGGAGAGGACAAGAAAAATGTTGCAATACCAGAAGGCCCTTGTCGAAAAATTGCTCCAAAAATTTCCATCTGACAACGCTGGCGGCAGAGTACGTAGTTCCTTGGCCACCCGAGGAGGGGAGACGAGGGGAAAACGCAGCAGTTCCAACAGAGGCAGGGCAACACACTCCAAGGCCTGGGACAGTTTCAAGACACCCCGCCAGCACCCTCACCCTGAAGAGCGGCCTAGTGTGACAAGGAGGGAAAAGTTTTGGAAAATGGTAAAGGAGTACCTAGCTGACTGTGTCAACATCCTAAGCGATCCCTCTGTGCCGTATAATTATTGGGTGTCTAAGCTGGACACGTGGCACGAACTGACGCTCTACGCCTTGGAGGTGCTGGCCTGCCCTGCCGCCAATGTTTTGTCTGAGCAGGTATTTAGTGCCGCTGGGGGCATAATTACTGATAAGCACATCCGCCTGTCAACTGACAACGCTGACAGGTTGACGCTTATCAAAATGAACAAGGCCTGGATTGCCCCTGACTTCTCTACTCCACCTAAAATGTGGCTTTTAGGGTGTATTGAATACACTGTATTCCCATGTACCCCTTCCTCTTCTCGTCCTCTTCCTTCTCATCCTCCATCATCTGAAACTGCTTATTAAGCTGCCCTGGAAGTTCACTAGCTGGGCCTGCACCATAATTTTTTAGACGTTCAGCTCACCAGCTGGGCCAGAACCATAAATTTTTAAACGGTCAGCTCACCAGCAGGCCCTGCAACATAATGTTTTAGACAGTCAGCTAAGCGGCATGTCACCCATAATGTTTTACATGGTCAGTTCACCAGCAGGCCTTCAACCATAACGTTTTAGACGGTCAGCTAAGCGGCATGTCACCCATAATTTTTTACACGGTCAGCTCTGCTGCATGACACCTATAATCTTTTACACGGTCAGCTCTGCTGCATGACACCTATAATTTTTTACACGGTCAGCTCTGCTGCATGTCACCCAAAATTTTTTACACAGTCAGCTCAGCAGTAGCACCCCCACACATAATTTTTTAAATGGTCAGCTCAGCAGCAGCACGTCACCCCTATTTTTTTTTGAGTGTCAGCAGCAGGCCATCAATCCGAATTTTTCAGGGGTGTGTCTGAAGCACTCTTTTATGTGTAATAAAGGGGGTATTGGATTGCCTGTTCCTTGTAATTTTTGGTAGCCCTTTCATTTTGTGCATAGGCTTTATAAATGTAGGATTCCCACAATTATACCACAATGTGAATGAGGCCCTCCTTTATGTGATATACCAGTTGTATCGGAGTGCCTCATCCGTGTAATTTTTGGCAGCACTTGCACTTAACGTACAAGTAAATATGTTTCCTAACAATATTTCCTCTAAAACTATGTTTTCTTTGGTTTTTGGGGGTAATATTGTCATTCCGTAAAAGTGGCGTAATAGTCAGACATCATTGTTAATAGCAGTGACTTCGGTGTCCAAGATGCATCCAGACATCCTCCCCACTCTGTTCCCTAACCATTTCTGTGGTGTTTCCACCATTTTCAGACGTTTCCCTCTGAACCAGACACCCTCCCCTCTACAGAGCAGGGAGTGCCTGTTCTTCTCCCATTGACTTCCATTGTACTCGGGTGCTCGATTATCACTATTAAGAGCCTTTCTGTTATCATAATTTTATCTTTATTTTTTTAACTCTTTTGTGCATGTTTATTTATGTATCTTATTTCGTTAAATTTTTTAAACTACATACTGTATTATTTTTAATACATTAACCCTTTCAGTACCGGGCCAGTTTTTACCTCAAATCCCAGGCCGTTTTTTGCAAATCTGACATGTGTCACTTTATGTGGTAATAACTTTGGAATGCTTTTACTTATCCAGGCCATTCTAAGATTGTTTTCTCGTCACATATTGTGCTTCACAATAGTAGTAAATTTGTGGCAAAATAATTCATTTTTATTTAAAAAAAATACCAAATTTAGCAAAAATTTGGAAACATTTGCAAATTTCAAAATTTCAATTTCTCTGCTTTCAAAATACATAGTAATGCCTCCAAAAATAGTTATTATTTTACATTCCCCATATGTATACTTTATGTTGGGTCATTTTATAAATGTCATTTTACTTTTTTGGGATGTTAGAGGGCTTAGACGTTTAGAAGCCATTTTTCAAATTTTCAACAAAATTTCCAAAACCATTTTTTAAGCACCAATTCAGATATAAAGTGATTTTGAGTGGCTTACGTAATGGAAACCACTCATAAATGACCCCATTTCAGAAACTACACCCCTCAAATTATAAAAAACTGCTGTTACAAACTTTGTTAAGCCTTGAGGTGTTCCACAAGAATTAATGGAAAATGGAGGTGAAATTTCAAAATTTCACTTTTTTGGTAGATTATTCATGTTAATAATTTTTTTTCTTGGGAAAACAGCAAGGGTTAACAGCAAACTAAACATCAATATACATTACTCTGATTCTGCAGTTTACAGAAATACCCCATATGTGGTGGTAAACGTCTCTATGGGTTTGTGGCAGTGGTCAGAAGGAAAGGAGCGCCATACGGATTTTGGAGGCAGATTTTGCTAGAATGGTTTTTAGCCACCATTTTGTAAATGAGAGACCCTGACGTACCCCTACAGTGGAAACCTTCAAAAAGTGACCCCATTTTGGAAACTACACCCTTCAAAGAATATATTAAGGGGGATACTGGCTACTTTGACCACCCCCTAAGCGTTTTATGGAATTTGGAAACACCTGGCTGTGAAAATAAAAAGTTTAATTTCTTCCAATAAAATGTTGCTTTAGCCCCAAATTTTTCATTTTCACAAGGGGTAACAGGAGAAAAGCATCCCATAACTTGTTACCAATTTTCTCCTGAATACGGCAACACCCCATATGTGGTGGTAAACTGCTGTGGGGGTACATGGCAGGACTCAGAACAGAAGGAGCACCATATGGATTTTACAACACAGATTTTGATGGATTGGTTTGCGGGAGCCATTGATTTTTATTTCTTTGAGCTATTGTCTTATGTGGGGGCTCATTTTTTGCGGGACAAGATGACGGTTTCATTGGTACCATTTTGGGGTAACTACGCCTTTTGATCGTGTGGTATTACACTTTTTGTGAGGCAAGGTGAAAATAAATGGCTGTTATGGCATAGTTCTTTTTTAATTTTTTTACAGCATTCGCCTGGGGGGCCATCTCATGTAATATTTTTTATAGAGCAGGTTGTTACGAATGTGGCAATACCCAATATGTCTAACTTTTTTATTTTTGGAAAGTTTTACACATTAGATTTATTTTTGAACAGAATAAAATCTTTTTTTGTGTTGCCATTTTCAGAGAGCCATTTTTTTTTATTTTTCGGGCGATTGTCTCAGGTAGGGTATCATTTTTGCATAACAAGATGACGGTTTGATTGGTACCATTTTGGGATAAATACGCCTTTTTGATCGCCTGCTATTACACTTTTTGTGAGGCAAGAGGGAAAAAAATGGTTGTTTTGGCATAGTTTTTTATTTTTTTTTATTTTTTGCAGAATTCACCGGGGGGCCATCTCATGTAATATTTTTATAGAGCAGATTGTTACGGATGTGGCAATACCCAATATGTCTAACTTTTTTATTTTTGGAAAGTTTTACACATTAGATTTATTTTTGAACAGAATAAAATATTTTTTTTTGTGTGGTATCATTTTTGCGGGACAAGATGCCGGTTTGATTGGTACCATTTTGGGATAAATACGCCTTTTTGATCGCCTGCTATTACACTTTTTGTAAGGGAAGGTGACCAAAAAATGTCTGTTTTGACACGTTTGTTTTTTTTTGTTTTTTTACTGCGTTCAACTGGCGGGGTGGATGACGTGATATTTTTATAGAGCCGGTCGATACGGACGCGGCAATACCTAATATGTTTATCTCTTTTTTTTTTACCTTTTTTAACAATTTATTTTAATTTTAGGGGGGAAAATGGCTTTTTTTTTACTTGAAACATTTTATTATTATTTTTTTAGGAAACTATTTTGTAACTTTTTTCCACTTTATTTATTTATTTTTTTTAATTTATTTTTATTTTAAATTAGACATTACAAAAAAAATCATTATTACATATGGGGAAGTCCTCTTAAAAATCGACATACCGTCATATACAGTCGATAACTGTCTACCACAGCCATAATTCCCCCTAAATATTCACCCATGAACCCCCACACCCCACCCCTCCCAGTGGCACGACAGAGGGAAAAAAAAAAAACCCTAATGCCACTTTTCCCATATCATATGCCATCTTTTTTCTTTGTTCTGCTTCTTATACCACAGGAGCTCATAATTTTTTACCCTATCCACCAATGAGTTAAATTTGGATATTTATCAGCCATCCAATTCTTAGCTATGACTAGGCGGGCCAGAAACAATAGTCTAGAGGCCAAATTTTTGATACCCCAAGAGACGTTCGCTCTTTCAAAATGTCCCAAAATCAAACATTCTATGTTGAAACCAATTTCAATGTCAATGATACCCTTAATATAGCCATAAATTTCCTTCCAGAAGCCTCTTACATATAAACAGTCCCAACAAAGACGTAAAAAATCTGCCCTTTCTGAACCGCATTTAGGGCAGTTTGCATCTTCCCTCTTTCCCATCTTATACAATACCACTGGCGTATAATATAACATATAAACATAATTAAATTGCACCATCCAGTGATTTTCATTTCTAGTCATATATTTCATATTTCCAAATATTACCTCCCATTCTCCCTCTAACCCGGACTGTGAAACCTTATCCCATTTAACCTGTGCTTTATGTGCTCTTCCTTCTGTGATACCCCTAATAAAACACCTATAAAGCTTTGATAAAGAGTTCTTCTTCATTGTGGAATCCTGTAACGATTTAATAATATCATGCGAGTTAACCACTAATTTCCCTTTGTCTTTCATACCCGAAAAAACATTATATAAACGATAATATTTAAACCACCCACTAACCTTTACATTATATCTGGCCTGTAGTTCCGTAAATAATATAATTTGACCCCTATCAAACAAGTGATGTACTTTGTTAATCCCCAGGATTTCCCAGTATCTCCAATCAGTGTTATCATAAATTCTTGCATATTAGGATTCTTCCAAAGGGGAGTGAACTGAAAACAGCCTCTGTGACCTATTAATTTCTTAAGCATAGTCCAACATCCACCCAGTAATTTCCCGAAATGGAGTGCTCTCATAGACAAACTTTAATCATTATATATTTCCAGCAGCTCAAAAATTGATGTTACATTCCTGCCATATAGATCCATTAATTTCCTAATACAGGACAACTTCTTCCACTGCGGCTAATATCTGAAGCTGAGACATAAGGAAGTATCCCTTGAAAAAAGGGAGGCCAT